>PVJH01024125.1:0-33613 GCA_004026705.1 Nesogale talazaci | reverse complement strand
GAATGTCAGTTATGTGCAGATAAAACTATTTTTCCTTTACAGTATATTTCAACAAATCATCCCCATCTTTTAAGGCTGGCAGAAGGGGTGGCTCTGGTGTCAAGCTTCTGTTTCAGAAGGCATGAAGTCTTCAATTCAATAAAAAGAAGCAAAAGCTGAATGACTACTATTTTCCAGGGAAAATAGAAATGTTTTACTGGTATTTTGTTCTTTTCATAATAACTTTGCTATCCTTGCTAGACTTACACCGAATCATGTTCTTTTCTTGGTTCATTTCTCTATGAGTGTGCTTACCAGTGACGCTTCTCAGAACAACCAAAAACCAAAACAAGATAAAATACTCGCTCTCCCCAACCCTGAGTATTTTTTTGTCCTGGGGGCATTACTCGTGGGCCTTGGGGACATGTAGTGTGCTATGCATTGAGCTGCTAATGACAGAATCAGTAGTTCAAACCCCCTAATCTCGTCAAGAGAAAAAAAATGAAATCCATCACTGTGAGGGAGAAAGATGAGGTTGTGAATTCCCATACAGATGGAAAGTCTTGCCATTTTACTCTGTTCTATCGATTCCTTATCAGTAGACCTATGGGTATACATAGAAGTGGTTACCCATCCTCCTTCACAGTGTTCCTATAATTCTTTCACAGTCAATGATGAATGAGAAATGCTGTCTCCATTTAACAAAGGAAAGAGAGTCACCAGAGATGAAGAATCTTACTACAAAGGGAAGTGGAAATGTGATTTGATACAAAGTACCCAAATACCAGATCACATTTTTAGCCTGCTTGAAACAGATTTCATCATTCAAAATGTTTGAAGAGGACAGATGAGGAAAGAAGACAAACGGGAACAGTCAACAAGGGCAAGCAGTGAGAAGGCTGCAGCAACACTGTGGGGATTGTATCCTGACACAACATGTGTATAAGTTGGTGAATGGAAAACCAATTTGCTCTAAAAACTCTCTCTCAAATCAAATCACAATAAAACATTTTAAAGATATCTTTGTATGTAATACTATAAAGAAACTGGCAACATCATCTCAAGTTTATAATGTACCTATGATGTGAATGTTTGTGCTTCTGCTGGTAAAGATGAAGAAGGCATTTGACGAATGAGCAGATACATCAAGGATATTGTCAATGGAAAAATACTAGATCCAGAATAAGAAAAAAAGTACACTAATACTATCAATAATTTATAAATATTAAACATCATCTCAAACAAATTTACATTTTTGTTTTCACACTGCACTAATCCAATAAAAAGTCTACCATTCAAATAGAGGGCTAACAGATTTTAAACCATTTTGAGTCTGAATAATTTCTCTATTTACTAGTTTACAATCGTTATTATAGAAGGAGATGGCATATTGGGTTACACATTGGGTTGTTAAAAATCAAAACCAGCAGTTTGAATCCTCAAGTCACTCCTGGAGAGAAAAATGAGGCTTTCTGCTCCTCAGAGAAAAGATTCATAGCTTCAGAAACCCACAGGGGCACTTTGACTCGGTCCTACAAGACTCTATGCTTCAGAATCCACTCCACAGCAGCAAGGGTGGTGAACTTAAGTGTGATCAAGTTTAACTCTGCAGACCATAAATAAACTCCTATTTTACCATTATGCATGCCACTAAATCTATAGCCTCACGACTAATGAATAGTCATAGTAATTCCAAAATAATATAGTGATGTGAGCCTTCCACTTTTATTTTATACATGTATCTGTGTGTCTAATATAATTAGCATGAAGAAAAAGACTACTCATTACCAAGTTAGCAGCACTTTTCTTCCATAAATCATTTCTACAAATGTTGACACCATTCTCAGATGTCCAGTTAATTAAAATCCATGTTATAGTCAGTTTCCCCAACAATTGTCCTTTCTAGCACTTCCATGAAAGATGGCCATTCCTGTGAACTTATGAATACAATGTCTAGGCTGTCAGTGTGCATGTAATCTAGCATGGCAGATAGTGAAAGTGTGTTATGAACATAACCCAACCAGTGCTCAGACTGTGCTAAGAGTTTTTACATGTGTCCTTGGTATGTAACCAACATCCTCCCCTGCCCACACAGCCCCCCCACCACCCCAACCTCAATTTGAATTTGTCTTGTAGTAACCTCATTTTGGAAACATTTCTTTTTGTAATAACTTTCCTTTTTTTTTTAATGCTGAGAACTTATTTATGTCCTCTAACCTCCTCACCTCATCTCATGCACTCCACAAGTGGCTAAATACTATTTAGTTAGTATTTTGCTCGTAGGCCGTTTTCCACTCTAACCTTTTGAAACAGCCCATAAGTGATAATGAAATGCATAAAAGGCTGAGAAAGAGAACGCAGTGACATCTACCTGCACAGTTCAGCTGCACACCAAGTCACAATAAACAGGCCTTCTTCAGTCTCAGAGTTTCACTGGAAATGGGGCAGAACTTGTGTATTTTAACAACTTTTTACAACTAGTAACCACTACAGCATTTATTTTACTTTCTCAAAGAAAACCAGAGAAGGTTCATAATTTAAACTAAAGGGTCTTTCAGCCTTGAAGACAAAAAAGCACTTCTGCTTAGCACCGGAGTAATAATGTAGGGTGTGCACAGGTGAATGAAGAAGCCTGGGCTCAAAGAGAGTTTGTCTTCGGCCAGTCTGAATGTCTGACTCCCTTCCAGCCCTGCAATCATTTATTATCCAACAAAAAAAGGCTGGATTTTTGCTGTACAAACACAGTGGTGGTCCCCAGCTTAGGATGATTTACCATGTCTGCTCTGAGCACCATGACAAAGGCTATTCCAAAAGGCTCTCTCTGGTCTACAGACACCCACCTCTGCTGATCTGTTAGTTCTGATTTACTTTGGTGCCATGAGAACGAGAGCGTTTTGGTCACCCGCACACATTTTCCCTCCCACATGTGATACTCAAAACACATTTTAGGGGGTACTTTATTTTAAACGATATGTATCTGAACATATACAGCATAAGCATCTCAGGTTTTATTAGGTTAGTAACCTGATCTTCATTTTTCCTCATAGAAGGCACTGTTTTTTAAGACTTGAAAGTATTGCACCCCAAACAGATTTTAGGCATTACTCTATTTTAAATGATACGTAGATGGAAATAAATAATGAACGCTTCTCAGGAATGATGGAGTAGTTACTAGAAAATTCTTTTTCCTCTAAGAAGAGATCATCATTATTCTGAAATACGATTTGAGGAGGGCACAGAAAAGATATAGTATTAATAAAAAAAAAACCCTCCTCCCCCATCTGACGCACATTAGGCCTGATCTGATTTTCAACATTTTCTGTCATTTGGGGTTTTTTGATTTGCTCATATTGGGGTTTATTGCAGATTTGTTTGGTCATTGGGGTCACTCTCTTTAATTTGTGTTATAAGTTTTTCTGTTTTTCAGTATATGAAACTCAAATTAATGAATGTATAGGGACAGGAAGAAGGATGAGGGTTTTAGGGGGGTGGTTACAGTGTTGGTTTGGACGTGGGAGGGTAAAAGGGAGATGATGTCAAAGATTTCAGAAAGGAAAAAAGTGTTTTGAAATTGATTGCAGCAGCAAATGTACAATACTGCTTAATGTATTTAACTATAGAATGATATGCTATCTTTATGAATTTCCAATAAAGTGGTTGGGGAAGAAGAAGGAAGAGGAGGAGGAGGAGGAGGAGGGGGAGGAAGGAGATAAGGGGCTTTAACTTTGATGACAATTTGGACACTTCAGAGTAGAAATCCCAATTTCTGAAAAATAATGATGACTATGAGTAGGCATCATATACACATTCAATTGCAGCTAAAAGTATTGCTTTTATATATGAAGAGGCTGTTGGCATCATGGGTTCCATGCTGGACTTCGGGTTGAAACCATGAGCCATGTTTCAGGAGGAAGGTGAGGCCTTCTGTGCCTACAGGATAAGTCTACGTCCTATCTGCTCACTGTGAGTTGAAATCAACTTGACAGCAGTGGGTTTTTTGTTTGTTTGTTTGTTTGTTTATAGACTATAGTCATAGTCAATAATTCCAATCTTTTTAAATACACTACTCAAATAACTGCGATAAGCCAGTTAGAAAACAATAAATTTGGAAAATTAATTGGCACAGATTCATATACTTCCTTCAGTTATGCATGCTGGCATGAGTTCAGATGATGAGTTCAAATTAGGAAACAATGAATTCCATTAAATTTGTCACTCTTATCAAAGAAAGTTAGAAATTCACCAAAAAGAGTGCGGCATAACTGGCAAGTTTGAACACAGCAAAAAAAAAATTTCTGCAGTATTAATGAGAGAAGAGATTAAAAAATTATTTAAAAGGCTCATGTAATGAGGACTTGCTTGAAGATAATAAAAATAACTAGCTGCTGAGAGAACATAATCAAATAGCCAATATTTAGAAGGAGACTAAAGTTATTCCAGGTTATTAAATAATGATGGGTGCTTTGGCTTTCTAATGATGTTGACCCTGAAGAAATTCTGCCCAATGTTGAAAAATATTGAAAGTACCATAGACTGCCAGAATAACAAACAAATCGGTCTTGGGTTAAGCATAGCCAGAATACTCTTTTTTTTTTTTTTTCAGAATACTCTTTAGAAGCAAAGATGGCAAGACTTTGTTTCATGTCCTCCGGCCATGTTACACTGAGGGGCCAATCTCTTGAAAAGGACATCATGCTTGGCTAAAGGACAGAGTTAGCAGTAAGTACATGAAACACCCTCAGGGAGATGGCCTGACATAGCGACTGCACACTGGCTGAAATATGCGACACTTTTGAGTAGTGGAGGAGGTGCTTCATTCTCTTGTACACAGGCGGCTCTGAGGCAGAACTTACTCAATGGCACCTAATAGCAACAAAGCTGAAATGACAGCCTTGAGTTACAAGTGGGATTTGTGCTCTTGGATTTTGTGCTCTCTGAATTGCATTGTTAGTGTAAAATGCACACCAATTTCAAAGACAATACTAAAACACTGCAAAACACCTCTTTAATATTCTAATCAATTACACTTGTCCCAGCATGTGTTTTTTGTATATTGTTAAAATTACCTGTATGCATGTTAGTGAAGATTCTGAATTCATAGAAGGTGCTAAAATGTTAATTAGAAAGTAAAGAGAAGTGTGTAAAACAAACCAATTGAAACTTGTCTTTAAAGTGCAATAAAGATTACGGTAACAAAAAAAGATTATGATAAGTCATCTTTTCAAATTATCCTGATTTTTCTTCTCAAGAATTCGCTATCCTGTCTCTTTTTCCCTCAAACTCAACCCTTTGGGGGTTGTGCTAGTCCGTGTAAACTAGAGAAACACTTTTCATAGACACACATATAGATATAAGGGTGTGGTTTATAAACAAGAGGAATGGGACATTGAGAAGGCATCTCAGCCCAATCCAGTTCAAAGTCTTAAGTCCAATATTAACCCATATGCCCAATATCAGTATATAAAGTCTCCTTCCGACTCACAAAGTCACAGGCCAGTGGGTGCAGAATCCCAGGGCTGGCAGGGGTCTCCCCTGGGCTCCTCACTTTCAGGACTCAGGGTCCATCAACAGCATCCAGTGGTGGTAGAAGCAACTCAATGCTGGCAGGGCTCTCCATGTGGCTTCTCCAGCTTCAGAGGTCTCGTCCCATCAAGGCAAGGCCGTGTGGCTTCTCCTCCGCCTCCGCCAGCTCCTCGGACACTGCCATCTTGTCTTCTCCATAGTTCATCGTCTCTGAGACTAACTCCCAACAACTGGGGAGATAGCTTCTCATGTCCACGACCAAAGTATCGTGAGATTTCCTATAAGTCTCAGGAGAAAGGCATGCTCACACAGAGGCCTCAATGGCTATCTCCAGATTAACAGGCTAGACTCCACCCCTATATCTCAATCATGAAATCAACATAAGCACATAACTGCCACAGGGATCTTAGGAACCAAGACACTGCTCCTCTATCTGACTCCAGGTGGGTCCAACCACATGCAGATATGCCTTCATAGGTGTACCCTTCTTGTACCATGCCTCAAGACAAAATTTCATTTATTTGCAATTAGAAAGAAATACTCCACAATGTATAATTACATATTGTTTATGTGATGAATCCCTATACTTTAAATATGTTCAATTTGTAGCAATGAAAATATACCCTGCATATCAGATATTTATATTACTATTCATAACTAGCAAAATGTCAGGAAGTAGCAATGAAAGTAATATTATGGTTGGGGGTCATCACAACATGGGGAACTTTATTAAAGGGTCACAGCAATAGGAAGGTTGAGAATCACTGCTCTCACTGTTCCTCATACCACCCTCCTCATCCTCTCCCATTCCCCCATAAAGGGCTTTCCCTTTCGAGAGTAATTTCTCTGTCTGAGACCATTTTATTCTGTAGTGGAACAATTTTCACATTTTATTGTGCCAGACAGGCTTACATTTATATATCAATGTTTATTTCTAGACCTGTTTTCTGAACATCTAGACAATATGGAGTTGAGATTCTACATGGAAAACAGGACAAACTAGAGATGTCTCCCTCTTTAAGGATACTGACCTTCAGGACGAAGCACTTCTCCATGGGGTCCTAAGTGACAGTAATAGATTTCCATTTTTTTAAAATGAAGAGAAGATGCTCATATGTCCAATGTGTGCAAGGAATCTCTGGGTTAAGCATAGCTGAGCCTCACTCTTTTTGGAAGTCCATCATGGAAACCTTCATAAAGCTAATGTGTCGTCTGACTCTCCAAGATAGGGATGTCATAGGTAGAGTTCTCCACACCTGCTTAATCCATGTAGATCATTCTCACAGAGCACGAGGAGAGACTAGTGTCCACTATACCACATTTGGGAAAATGTTGACCATAGAATTTGGACCTATCACACTTCAATTTAAATACCACCAATTACTTAATTCAATAACAGAACAGACTTCCATTAGCTCTCATCATTGCCATTTTTTAGGAGTTGCAAATGGTGAACAGGCACAGACAATTTTGATTTTATTTTCAAGTACAATGACAGTGTATCTGGTATTAGATTCATCAATAATTTGACTTCAGATCGGCAACTCCTTGTCCCAAGACTAACCTCTAATTTGCATCCTCTTTGCTTTGGGTACTCAAAACATTCATTTTGTAATTTTTTTTAAATGGGCCAACTACATTCTTTGATGCTCACCTTCCTGACATGATCAATGAAGACAAATGTGTACATAAGTAAAAAAAGGGTGCCCGGCTATCAAAAGATGCAGCATCTGAAGTCTTAAAGGCTTGAAAGTAAACAAGCAGTCATCTAGCTCAGAAGCAACAAAGCCTACATAGAAGAAGCACATCAGCTTGTGTGACCATAAGGTGTCAAATGAATCAGTTATCAGGCATCAAAGAACTAAAAATCATAACATTGCATGCCCACCTTCCCGATATGATCACGGATGACAAATGTGTGCATAAGCAGTTGTGGTGAAGAAAGCTGATGGTACCCGGCTACCAAAAGATATAGCATCTGAGGTCTTAAAGGTTTGAAAGTAAACAAGCGGCCATCTAGCTCAGAAGCAACAAAGCCCACATGGAAGAAGCACAGCAGCCTATGTGACGATGAGGTGTCAAAGGAATCAGGTATCAGGTATCAAATAACTAAAAATTCTATCATTATAAATGCATGGGAGTACAGATTGGGAAGCTAAAGCCCATCAATAAATGAAGCGACAGCCCCTTACAGAAGGGTCGCAGGGGGGAGATGAGCCAGTCAAGGTACAGTGTAGCAACAATGAAATATGCAACTTTCCTCTAATTCTTCAATGCTTCCTCCCATCCACTATCATAATCCAAATTCTACCTTACAAATCCGGCTAGACCAGGGGATGTACACTGGATCCAGAACCATGGGGAATTCAGGACAGATATGATCCTTTCAGGACCAGTGATGCGAGTCGTGATACTGGGAGAGTGGAGGGAAGGTGGAGTAGAAAGGGGGAACCAATTGCAGGGATCTACATATGACCTCTCCCCTGGGGTATGGACAACAGGGAAAATGGGTGAAGAGGCACAGCAGACAGTGAGTGATATGACCAAATATGATAATTTATAAATTATTAAGGGTACATGGGGGAGAGGGGAGAAAGGGAAATAGGGTGAGCTGATACCGGGGGCCTAAGTAGAAGGAGGATGTTTTAAGAATGATGATGGCAACAAATGTGCAAATGTGATCTGCATACAATTGATATATGTATTGATTATGATAAGAGTTATATGAGGCCCCCCCCCAAATGATTTAATTAAAAAAATGTAGGGGTTGTATTCAACCCATCAATCAGGTCACAGCTGATGGTGCCTCCTTATGGATGTAGCCTTCTCCAAAGGAGGGCCCTGGGAACATCTCCACATGACTCTCTGCTTTCCCCTTCCTCCTGGCTGACCCTGATTGCTTCCAGAGCCCTGCAAGATGAACCATTCGATCCCCACAGGCCTGTGATTGGCACTTGGGGCATCCTTGTCTGTGGCTGCATGAGTCTGAAGAGAACCTATTGGCAATGGACTTATGGACTTGAGTTGGGCAGGACTGAGCTATGTTTTTGATATATCATTACTTCTTGAGATAAAACTCTCTCATACACTCACCCACAAATGGGCCAACTGATCCTCTTGTCTATCATTTTTGGACAACCAACACTATTGAATCCTACGAACTAAAAAGTCAAACCCCTTCACTCTAGGCCGGCATACAGAAAGATGCCCTATGTGTTCCTCCTCATGACAATTCTCCAGCATCCACATGTAGACCTGAACCCCAAGATTGCTTCTGGTGGTGCTGTGGGTTAGGCATAAGCTGCTAATCACAAAGTTGGTGGTTTAAGCGCACCAGTCATTCTGGGGGAGATAAACAAGGTTGTCTGCTTCCATAAAGATTTGCCATCTCAGAAATTTTATATGGGGTCCCAACAAGTCCGAACTGATTTAGTGGCAAGAAGGTTGGTTGGCTGTGAAATCACATCTTTGATCCTTTGACTCTCCAGGAAAAAAAAAAAGAGGTGATCTAAAACCCATGTCACCTCCCAAGCCCTACAGCCACACAATCTGTAACACTCTGAGCAATTCTTCCTTTGAAACTGCACAAAAAGAAAAATAGTTGGACTTTTCTCTTGACATTATTTGTTAAAGCTATCTATTAGCAAGATGTATTAGTCTGGGTGGACTAGAGAAACAAATCCATAGAGATTCATATATGTATAATAAAAAGTTTTATATATAAGAGCAGCTAAATATTGGGAAAACATCCCATCCCTGTCCAGTTTAAGTCCATAAATCCCATACCAGTCCATATGTCCAATACCAATCCATAAAGCCCTCTTCAGATTCATGAAACACATTCAATGATGCTGAAAGCAGGAAGAGCACCAGCCAATGGGTGGGTAGTCTTGTGGATCCAGTGGCAGCGTAAGCATCTCAGCATTGGCAGGGGTCTCCACGTAGCTTCTCCAGCTCCAGAGATCTGTCTCTTTTCCACAGGAATATCTCACAGGGGTTGAGCATGGGCCCCTTCAATGAGCTATTTATCTCCTGAGTGCCTCCAAATGAGGTCATCAAGCTACTACCTGACTGAAAGACGAGTCTACCCCATTCACTGTGAATTCTCAAATTGACTCCAGATTATATATCTACCACACAAGATAAGGAACCTGTTTTGCAGTAATAAACAATTCAGTAATGATATTTAAGCAATATAATATTCTTTTAGAATGTTTGAAATTAATATAACTTAAGCAATTCCACTACTCAGAAATTTCTCATATATTTAACCACAGCTTTGTCTCTGAATCATGACAATTTTCTGCATCTCAAGTGCTAAATCCTTTCCTTCCCAAAAAGAAAGCTTTACCAATCCTGGCCATGTCACTGGAGCAAGAGCAGAAATAGGGCTTTTCTTTTTCACAGAGTATAGTCCCCAAGGCCATTCATTTTGCCCAAATATTTGTTTAAAGGTCAGTTTTTTGCTTAACCAAAAAGATTGCTGTTGAAGAGCATCAACAAAAAAGTAAAATGTATTACTAATAAAATAAAACAATCATAATTAAGGCAATCTAGTCTGGGTGTGACTTTATTTTTTAAAAAGCCACTCTTCAATAAACCTTCATGTGTTCAATTTCAAAATGAGAGAATTCAACTATGTAAACTACAGTAGAATATTTATGAAGATTTGTGGGAAAATTACAAGATAATAGAATTTCTCCATGAAGTTTTTGAAGCCCCTTTGTAAAATGCGAAGATTAAATTTTTAAAAATTTTCCTTTCACTGTAAATACTTTTAAAGTCTTTAGTCTCCTTTCATATTTTACATCTCTAACTTTTGCATAAACATGATACATTATGAATATTTCTACTTATTTTTATTTCTACTTATATTTTAGCCACTGCTACATGCTCCAGTTAAGTTGTGGCTTAAAAAAAGTAAACTGCATACTTATTATTTTCATTTTTACAAGAAACAGAGACAAAGTCAGTGGTAAGGATGCAATGAGTCTGATACTTGTACAAATGAACAAATTGTGTGTGCATGTGTAAAGCCAGTGAAATATGTTTTACACATCACTGTACCGGGCCATATTATTTCCAAATCCTTTGCTTTGTGATTAGGTAAGAACTGGCATTTTGGTATTAATACAAAACAGTAAAATGACTGTGTTCAAGACATTTATTCTTCTTCATCCCTGTCCCTTATCGACATGCCCAGGACTCACAGGAAATGGGACAAATGGGATCAGGTCCTATCTCCCTAGGCATTAGGTTCTGTCTCCAGAGATTGCCCCCACCCTGCGTGAGGACACAATGAAGAAAAGTCTTGGGTTTTTAGATGAGTGACAGGTGTTAGGGAATATAATTCAATTCAAAAGTTCCTTATCATAAGGCAGATGAATTTATCACTTTTAAAGATTATTATAAAAAAAGCTTAGTTACTACAGAAGTCTATTTCCATCAGACAACAATTGGTCCAAGCTTCACCATTTTCTGTATCTAATATTGTAAAAGGGTCAATTTTGTGGTAAAGCTTTGTTGACCGCCATGAGTTCATAAAGAGGTCGAGAAAATGCTTGCCAAAAGCCAGCTAGATGATGATTTTGCCTCTTAAGAATGTATTGTGTGTGAACCTACCTTTTTGAAAAATTAGTCATATTTCTGATTGTCTCAACTTCTGAAAAAATAAACTGAATTTCTAACCATTCACAGACTTTGGAAAACAGGTAAACGTAAGCAGAGAGTGACCTCAAATTCCAACCTTCAGATTACATAGACTAGTACTTTTTCTTTTGATCTCAGGGAATAATATAGTACTGCCAATTTTTTATCTTGTCAAGCAAGAAACATTATTTTTAATTAAATATAAATTTAAATAACTACACACATCTCAAATGTCTACAAATGAATTAATGCAATTAGAAGGAACTATATATATAAGTGCCATAACCATTCTTGTATTACATCTTTTATTTCCCTGGCTTATACACTAGATTAGGCTTCTGTACATCAACTGGTCTTTTGGTATCTACTCTCACTATAATTTCATAAAGAAAGTGTATTTTAAGGGGACATTTTCCTGTTCTAAAAATATATTATTGAAAAAATCAGTGAAGATCTACAGAACAAATCATTTTCCCATTCAACAATTTGCTCTCATCCTTGCGTGTCATTGGTTTCAACCCTACAATATATGATCACTTCTCCGTTCTGCCCTTGTTTTCCACTTCCATTCTGACTCTTTCTTGCCTCCCACATTTTGTCCTTGAACAAATGTTGTCTTTTGAACTCAAACTGCTGGTTATTTTAAGATGTGGTCACCTTCCTAGGGCTAATCAAAGAACTATGCAATGTTTGGCTGAAAATTGAGTCAGAGAGAGTGAATTTCGTCCCAGACTTAAGTGGTATACGAAGGCTATGCTGGAACAGCCTAGAAATCGATGATCATTCATTGAAGTGATTGCTAATTTTATGAGAATTTACTCATGATTTTGTCCTCCTGTACAAATGAGACACTGAGGAAAGTTAGGGGGGCTAACATTTGGAAATCTCTGTGTAAATAACCATATCTGGATCCTTTCTTGAACTCTACCCCTTCAGGGTCATTTTATCTTTGTTATGCCTACAATGCTAGTTCCATTATAGAAGTAATTCAATTTTATTATACATTTGTTCATAACTATATGTTCCCAGTAGTTAGTTGAGGATATCTTTTTCATTTCTGGCTACTGGACCTAACGTATTGATTTTGAGATATCTTTACATAAATAAATAAATGAATAAAATCTAGGCACATGAAACGAAATTCCCCAGTTCCATGGTCATCTAGACTGTTGCTACAGTAAAAAAATGGCTGAGGTAGTGTGACATATCACAAAGGAGCGACAGGGCTGAGAGATCACTTTCAATGCACCATTGTGAAATCCTTGCCCCATTCTACACAGAAGGGGTTCAGAGCTTCTGATCCAGGCTTTAGAACTGTCCTAAGATGTCAGTAGCTAAGACATCTTCTGGAACTCCACCAAATGACTCATGGGTTACAAATATCCTGCGATAGGCCCTGGTATAATGGGTTCATTTTTGCTCATGCTTCAGGTAGAATGAATATTGTGCAAATTTGGACAACAACAACAACGACGAATCACCATGTAATGAACTTTTCCTCCTTTCAGTATTTAATAGAGCAAATTTTGAATCAGGAAGAAGAGCCTCCATTTGGTGGTGGTGGTGGGGCAATTATTCATTGTCAAGGAACCCTGGTGGAACTGCAGGATAAACATTGGTTTGCGAATGCAAGGTCTGTGGGTTTAAATCTCCCAGCTTCCTCTAGGGAGAAAGATGAGGCTTTGGGTTCCTTTAATGATTGACGGCCTCAGAAACCCTATATAGTCAAAAGCAACCCCAAAGCAATGAGTTATCTGGTTATATAATGCATTCTCAATACAGATTTATATATATTTCAATTGTTATTTTATGGTTAAGTTTCTTAAAAGGTAGACCTCTCCTCTGACTTTTAATGCTGTATTACCACCTGCACATGTTTGCTAAGTAAATGGTGGGATTTTCATCTCATACAAGCAGAAGTGACATCCAGATTAGAAGCAAATTCTAGACCCAAAAAGTCTAGATGTATAAAAATCTCATCATTTCCCATATTCATGGACTTCAAAATGGCATTTCTTGGGAATTCAAGAACAAGAATGAAAATTAAATACAGAGATTGTAACAACAATGAAACCACACAGGGATTCCTTAGCATTATGACAATAAATCCAAGAATTCAAGGGTCTCATTTTTATCCAGTCCATAACAAGTGTAGCCTTGACAAAAAGACCACACCTTCTATATTCTGGGCTCTGTCCCCAAGTTGTCATCTATCAGGTATGCAGAGCAGGATATTCAAGAAAACTTTTTAAATGCCTGGGTATTTACAGAACGCTTACATCTAGTTACTCATCCATCATCAAGCTGTGGCTACACAGAGTTCCTAGGATCCTTCAGTGGTGATGTGGAATTTGATTTTATCATTTTGCTATTCTACCTCTTTCTCTACCTGTTTAATTTTGAAGTATCAAATGCCTGTATTATAGCCCATGTCTAAACACTGCTTTGGGTTAGCAAGGGTTGAATGTCAGAAAATATTTGGCTAATGATAACAAGACGAAGTATAAGCTATTACCAATCAGCAATGTACTCAAATTTTAAGATGCTTTTTAGTCATCAACTTTTCAGTGTAATGTAAATAGAGTAAGGCACTTTTTGGTTAATTTTTTAAATAAATGGCACACTGGGCAAAGTAACAAGGATTGCATTATTGTTTGTATGTTATAATCTGTGTCATGTTGTTATTACACAATTCTGGCATAAACTGGATAGAATCAAGTCGTAATAGTTAAATTACAGAAAAAGTCAGAAATATGGAATACAAAGGAAAAGTCAGAAGAGAAAAATGGAATGTAAACTTTCTAAGTGGCTATCTCTAAATCAAAAAAAGTGAGGCCTTGTTTAGTGAAAATTAATATTCAATTAATGTCAATACTAACAGAAATCTAAATGTTAGAAATTCTTCTTTATCTCATACAACTTACAATTGGCTAGAAATTGGTAGAGACTCATTTGGCAAATAAAAGACATTCTCATGGCATAAAACCAAACACCCCACTCCAGAACGCACCACCACGGAATCTGATGCGGACTCATGGAGACTCTATCGGGGTTTTCCAAGATTGTAAATCTTCACAACGGACAGAGTGCTCTTTTTTTTTCTGGAGCGTCCTGGTGAGTTCAAATTAATGGACTTGAGGTTAGCTGCCCAACACCTGTCCCATAGCACTTCCTTCCACCCCTGCTAACTAACCCATAGGTGGGTGATTCACTCCATCAGCAGCTCCATGGACAAAGAGGTGACGGTGTGCTTCTGTAAAGATTGACAGCATTGGAAACCCTGTGGGGAGTTCTATTCATAGGATCATTGTGAGCTGGGTTGACATGACAGATATGAGTTTATATATTTCATTCTATTTTTTTGATCCTCAGGATCAAGCAAAAAACATGTTTTGCTCAGGATCAAGCAAAAAACATGTTTTGCTCAGGATAAAGCAAAACATCAAATACATTGTTGTCATGTCCATTATGACCCTACTGGGCAGAGTACAAAGGGAACACCCTCCGCTCAAGGATGGATGGTAGATGCCAACGCTGATCATTCCATTGGCTGTTAAGTGATTAACCACTGTGCTCCCAGGGCTCCTTATCCTCAGCATGAGATGATATATTTCAAATGTGCTTATTAATATCAAACAGGAAGAAAAAATAGAAATCTGGTCCTTGAAAAATGATCACAATGATACAGGATTTACACAGATCTTCATCTGCCATTTCTTTTAACCATTGTTTTGGTTACAAAGTGAATGAGTTACGTAGATATTAACATAGACTTAAATATATACTCTGTGCCAGAAACTTTGAAAGACAAAGAATAAATCAGTAATTACTTGATTTTTCAATTGTCTCGGATGTCTACATGTGGGGTAATTTTTTTTCTCCTTGTATTCCCTATTCATTCAGCACCTGTACCAAGTTAGAAACCGGGTACTCAAAATGAATAAAAAATGGTTCCGAAGAAAGGAGTTTCCACACTGCTGTTCGAAGTCAAGTTCACTGTCTCATCCTGCCTAAAGCTACTCTCACTTCATTTACACATCCAGTCCCTCAGCGGAAACGTAAAGTCATCCTTAGTGAACAATGTCTCTAGACATTCACTTCGTGTCTCTGTTGCAGTCCTTCTCTCTTTCTCCATTTGCTTCCAGGATTCTCTACTTTTCATCTGGTCCTTCCAGTAGGTCCCCTGACCTTTGGTCTTTTTATCCACCACTCATAATGAAGAAGTCTTCTTTAGCACAGCTGTCCTGGCTAAAGACTTTTATTTTCCCGCTTACTGAATAGGGAGGATGTGAAATTTTTAGCTTAGTCATTCAAAGTCATGGTTAGGGTGACTTTAGTTTACATTTCCAATATTTACTTATCCTGCCCTTGCCCCTTCCTTTTCTTCATCTTTGTTTTCCATTTTTCTTTGTGCCTGTAATGGCTTACTTCTATTTCCCTCTATGCTGCATAGGATACAATCTAAACAACTCTTAAGGTCCAGTCAATTACTGCTTCTTCCAGGAAGTTTTTAGAACTATTTATCACCTTGAATCTGTACATTTACAGCTTAAAAAAACACTCTGCTTATAAATGTCTACGGGCATAGATCACTTTATACAATATATTCTTACACTGGTTTTATCTACTGGATATCTTCATATGGGTAACTATTTCTTTTAATCTTTAGGTTTTTTATTTTATTTTATTGTGAATGTGGTGAGAGTCTACAAAGAAAAGCATCACTTTTGCATTGAATAATCCATACATATTTTGTTTCAACTCATCCATTGCGATCCCATCAATGTCAATGTACTTCATGTATTCTTCTTCTTCCCTGTGTTTTTGTTTCCATTCTTCCCTCTTTCCTAACCCTCTGAACGCTGACTTTGGGTAAATGCTGCCCTTTTGGTCTTAAATTGGAATAGTAGAACATAGGGATGAGTTCATCTCCAGATCTGAAGGGTCATATTGTTGGGGGCCTCACCAGTCCCTAGTGACCAGTAAGGTTGGTCTCTTTTATGAGTTGAATTTTGTTCCACATTTTTCATTCCCTTACCCAGGAATTTCTTATGTGATCTTTTTCAAGGGCAGCTAATAGTGGTAGCCTGGGACCATCTAATTCTTGGGGTTTTATGTTTGATCAATGGAGCATAATTGAGAATCCAAGGGTAAATTCATCTATTTATGGACAACTAATTGGCCTTTCACAAAGGAACGAGATGTGTTGAATGAGAAAGAGATAATCTCTTAACAAATGGTGCTGGCAAAAATGGATATATGTTTGCAGAAGAATTAAACAGGTCCTATGTCGCACACCATATATAAAATCAAATGTAAGATGAATCAAACATCTAAATGTAAAACCAGAACTACAATGATCATCAGTATAAAGCAGTAGCAAATACAAGACCTAACTAAATACACTATCAGACATAATGAACACAAAAAAACTGGAAGACAAACTAGATAACTGGATCTCCTAAAAAGTAAACACTTATGTGCACAAAAAGAGTGAGGTGTTAAAAACTTTAATAAGAAAAAGACAAATAATCCAATATAAAAATGACCAGAGGAAATGAAAAGATAGTTCACCAAAGAAGAAACATTCAGGTGGTAAACATATGTAGAAATTCTCATTAGTCATTCCATAGATCCAAAATCATGATAACACTTGATATCCCTTTGGACCCATCTTAAATTTGTCCTGGTTGCTAATACTATCTGCTTTATTTTTAATTAAGGATTTTCTGTTATTGCCGTCAGCTATTTTGTTTTGTCTTTGTTTTCTGTAAATAAAATCCAAGATAGAGATAGTAACCAGCTTAATGATCTCTAGGAGTTCTGGCAAGAGAGGTTGAGGGGCGAGCTAGTAACTATAAGTACAAATAAGAAGACAATGCTCTAAAATTGATGGTAAAGATGACTGTACAACACCTCTGAATAGGACTGAACTATTGAATTCCATGATGTGTGAATTCCAAGCCCATAAAACTGTCAAACAAGGAGATACCACAGCATCCTAGCATAATTAGCCAAGTTAAAGAAAAAACAAACAAGCAACAATAGAAAACAAAAAACGTTAGAGAGAGTACAAAACAATAACAAAATGTAAAAAACCCTAAAAACTCACACTGAAAGAATAGATAAATAAACTTTGGTACATTCACACGACAGAATCATATGCACCATTAAAAAACCCAGATGATCTGTGAAATGGTTCATAGTATGAATGGAACTGGGGAATATTATGCTGAGGGAAATGAGCCAATCACAAAAGTTCTAATACTGGATGATACCACTACTGCAAAAGGCCAAGAGAAAAGTTTTCACTCTAAAACATTGTTTGATGGTTAGAGTTCTGACTGAAAGAAGGATGGGAAAGGGGATAGACAAGTGTTAATGGGTGATGGGGAAGGTAATATACAATAAAAAGAGGAAGGTTAGAAAAAATGATGGTGGGACAAGAAGACACTAGGAGATTTGCAAGAGTTAATAAGAACAAAGGCAAATACCGTTATATCAACAATTCTGCAATGGAGGTGATGTTCAAGTAGATATGTATACAGACCAGGTGAGCGATGGACAGTGGGAATATACCCACAAACACATCTATAGGTTAGACAGAAGATATTTACATATGTATGTGTGTGATTTCCCAGAAAAGGTAGTCATGAATGTGACTGAGCATACAGCCGGCAAAAGTCTGAAGATTTCTGAGACATAACTACACACCTTGAGGGAAGGCATTCCTTGACCTAAGGGATCAGGACCATAGTATAGGGGTCACCAATGTCAATTGGTAAGCATAAGGTTCTGTAGGCTCTTGTGATGAGGAGCAAGCAATTGTGATCTTAAAGCTTGTAAGCAGCCATCTAGGATACAATGACTGGTTTCTCCCTGTTTAGAGAAAAGAAGAATGATGGAAATTGAAAGGCACATGGAACCAATTAATTCATGAAACTAAAGAACCACACAAACATCAGTGCCCCACTACTATAAAATTACTTGAGGGAAGTAATTTTAGAATATCAGTTCTTGATCTGATACACTATGGTATCTTCCTCAATGCTGGGAAGGGTGTCAATGAGTCTTTATTGAATGAATGAATAAGTTAAAGAAGGGAAAAGTGACCAAACAAATTAGAAATGACTAACGATGGCCATGGTAGAATTGACTCAAAAGATATAACCATCAAGAAAATAGAATGAACAGCATTGTTCAAGAGGTTATAATTACTAGACAACATGACTGACATCATGAAATAAGTCATTTATACAAAGTACTTAGAAAACTTTTCCAAAGGGATTACTTTTGGATAGTGATAATTTCCTTTTAGCGATGAAAGGAAGCTATCCCACAGATTGACACTAAATGTTTTGCCTATTTTCAACAAAATTTTGCTTCTGTTTATACTGGACAGCAGAGCACGGGGACGAGTCCATGCTATTGCTCAGATGGCTTGGCTGACTTGTTGGTCGCTTTGATTTCTAGATTCTGTGATTTTTATCTCAAGACACCCTCAGTAGCAACTCACCATTAATCACATGCAGTTCAACTGGAGACAGATGAGAGAAGACAGATGAGAGATGACAAACCATGATTAAAAATGGATGATAAATGTGATGAAACCTTTATCTGCTTAATTTTTCATATTTACCCATCAAAAACTACACCTCTGGTAATGAATACTTAGGTCTAAGATCCTTTTCCTTTTTAAGAGAGCAATCCATCAAGTGGAATGATATCTGTGAAACAACTTAAGAACTTTTACCTTTGAGGGTGGGACACAGAAAATGATTTCCACAAAAAGGGGAAAAAAAAAAGTAGAGACTGTTCAAGATTCCAGCTTGGTCCTACCCTTTGGCGCTGGTCAATAAACTTGGTTCTAGATATAAACAAAACATTCCATTCAACATTATGTCAACCTTCAGCAAAAAGGTCATCCATCACTGTGCATTAATGTCCTGGGCACCTGTAAAATCTGATGTGCATTCTTTCAGGCACTTTTTTCCAACTTTGTGTCTGTCAGAGATACCCCCCACTATATACATATTATTTATGTTGGGAGTAGCTTTCTAAATGTCACCCAAATGAATTAGTATCACGCTGAGCCTTGGAGTTAAGAGAGTTGCCATGTGCATTTATGTGTTTTCTCTCCCCGAATACTGACACATTTATATCCTTTCCCCGTCTGCTCTGGCTTTGGCAGGGATGCATAGTACAAGCAGTTTATTTTACTATGACACGGTGACAAAATAGAACTTTATTTATGTGAAGCTGGTTAAAAATGCCCTGGCCAAAAAATATGACACCAGTTAAGGCACTCTAATAAAACCCAGTGTAGAAATGGTGTAAAGTATAGGGTTTTATTTGGAACTTAATGAGGTTAGGAATGCATACTGTACCTTACTGTGTCTCCCAAATAACACCGGGTGAAAGTTACCAACTATTTTCTTTAAAAGCCAGCCCAATCTCTGTTAATTTGGCCAGCCATCCTTAGTTCCCTATCATTCATGTATTTATTCATTTCTGCTTTCAGCAAATAGGATTTTTATCACATATCTACTTCATGTAGTCAGAAAGCAATTACTGGTTTTTCAGTGTTGTGGGAGCTGCAACCACTAAAACCATTTTTTTTTTACCAAGACTTATGAATTCCCCTAAGGCTCTTAGCAGAACCTACTCAGTCATCACAATTTATCACTTCACAATTATATTTAAGAGGGGCAAAAATAAATACATACACTTACACATGCATGCATACCAATAAAAATGATGCTGGAGTTTTTACTCAAATGGGTGTTGCCTTTCAAAGATACCAGTATAGGAAGACTAGATGCAGGTTCAAATGATTCTTCTGCTGCCCAAAGCATTTTTGGCTTTTCTTTTTGAGATAGCTATTAGAAAAACCCTGATGGGTTTTTAAATAATCCATATCATTACTTTGAAGCAGAGGATACTCTTCTGAGAGCTAATCTTTCTTCTCCTCTCACTTCCAGCTCCTTCATCCCCTGAAGTCTGACTCAAGATGTCAATGGTGACAAGGATCTACAGACTTGGGGCAAGGTTATAGCACTATGTATAGGACTTAAGGAGTGAGAGGGGTCTTTCTTAACACACACACCCCTCCCCAGGATTCCAGAGAAGTGTTCAAATCCGATGCTGGAGGCAAATAGGTAGCCTATGGCTTGAGCCTTGACAGCTGGTACCATAGGGTACAATGGCAGCTTGCTCCCTAGCCTGCTGGGAAATCACAGGTAAAGAAGTCCACCTCTCTGGGTTTTATTATCTCCATCCATAACAAACATTTTTCAGGGAGCCGCTACACAAATAATTACAAGACGTTTCTTGCTCCACAGTGCTGTGGCCAACAGCTCCTTCCTAGGTAAGAGAACCATCCTTCATCAACCACAATGAAAATGACACAAACCTCCCAAATTTGAGCAACCCCTCACACTGCCTAAATTAAATGTAACACCAGCTAAAAAGATTTCAGGGAGTCCCGGCGGCATAGAGGGTGAGGTATTGGGCTACTAACCACAAGGTCATCACGCAAACCTTTTTCCCCTGTGAAAAGGTACAGCTACAGAGACCCACGAGGTTGCATCAGTCCGAATCTACTCTTGGCAGAGAGTGTGGGGAAGTGAGAGGTCTTCAAGGACAGAGACTCGTGGAAATATCATTGAAGCAACATTCATCATGAGAAGTAAATGCCAGCTGGATTATTTCTCTTTCATAGAACTCATTGCATCCACCATGAAAATCAGTGTTAGTGTAGATTTCTGGCCAGGTCTTGGAAAAGAGTTTTATTATTATGTCAAACTTGTCATAATGAAACTCACTGAAAAAGAACAGTATATTGATAGCTTACATTTTACTGCTGTCCATATCTTCCTTTCCTAGGCAAAAATGGTCATCCTTTCATTGGAAGAAGAATACAATAAGTTAACTACAATATTGATGGGAGACAGTGGTCTGTGTAAGGCATGAAACAAATGTATAAATTACCAAGGGTTCATGGGGGGTGGAGGGGTGCTGGACCCAATGTATGTAGGTAAGGATCGTTATAAGAGCTATTAGAGCCCCCAATAAAATGATTCAAAAAACCAATGAATAAATCAAATATTGAACTTGAACATATGTAACTCAGGGCATGATTCAGTTACAGTTTAGCAGTGAGTAAAAGGAGAAGCTTCTCATAAATTACTCTTCAGGCTCAGTTTTCACTCAGGTATTAGGTCTTGATCATACCAATAAACGACTGTTGAGGCTCTTTCACCAGGCCATGTCCAGGTGTCTTCGTGTATCTAGACAGCCAAACTGCCCCGGAGTCCACTACTACCTCCATCAGCCTCTATTGCCTAACCATCCATGAGCTACACAACACAAACAGGTTGTCATTCCCAGCTCTGGGGGGAAAAAATGTCTCTGAATTTCATCAAGCCCAGTCTTTGACCTTATATAGCCCAAGGTCTGAAAGCTCCGAGGAAGGGTAGGTTCTCCACAAAACCATAGAAATGAACAACACAGAGCATGGACTTCATGATGCTAAATGGTGAGAGAGCCTAAATTATAAAACTGTTATTATTTGTCCATATTCACTTTCAGATCTTTGCTTGAATTTAAGTTCCACAATTTGAACTATAGTTCTCCTGTTAGGTTCAAGCAAACAAGACAACAAAGCATGGAAGCTCCAGTACACGATTTGTGATCTAATCAAGATAAAGAAGCAGTGGGAACATCTAACTCCTCCTGGAACGTTAGGTGAGAGCAAAGGCGGCATGCTGAATTAAGGATCACTGAACTTGAGACAGGAACAGTTTTAAAAAAAAGAAACCTTGAGTGGAGTTCTTCTGGCACTTGCTCTTCACATAATACCCAGCAAATCATTTAAACTTTCCTGCCATTAAATTCCTCAAGTGTTCAGTTAGGACAAAATTCCACTCCCTACTCTGGACTGTTCAAAGCATCCAAAGAGATGAGGTGGTAACATAGACTCCAAACATTGATAATGCCTTTTATTTTAAATTTATGAGAGAATCAGAATTGAATAATTTCATTGAATGTGGCTATTTTTACAAATCAATTTATGTCATGGAAATCCAACTCATGCTGAATTAAACCATGCTCATGTCATTAATATAGCTAGTTAACACACAGAGGCAAGTATGTGCATGACTAGAAAAGTATCTGCAGAAGGCAAGAGAGAAAATTTACTTTCATAAAACCAAAAACTGGATTTCTAAGTTTAGATCTAAGATGAGGGAAATCACGAGAGAGCATAGAGACAGACATATAACAGCAATTCTCATTTCCAAAACATGTATAGCATTATATTTAATTCTTGCTATTTGCTAACAATCAGAAAGAGGAAGATTTTCGGCAGTATGGTACACAACTACCTAACTGTTCCTATGACATCCTGATAGCAATAACTTTGGGGCGACTTCACTACTGTTGTTGAATATCATCAAGTCAATTCTGATTTTACAGACCTTGTGTATAAGCCCCATAGAAGTGCCGGGTGTTTAATGGACCTTTGAGTAGGTTTGAACCACAAACCTTTAGGTTAGCAGACAAGTAAGTACTTAACTATTTCACCCAAAAGGCTCCTTGTAATCATTCATGGAGTTTCTAAGTTTGAAACAAAACACAGCCTGTTGGGATGAGAAAGACTAAACTGGCAGCTCTAAAACTTTCATTGGAACAGTTACCTGGTAAGTTTGCAAAAATACATCACAGAGAGCTTGATACTTGGGTAAGACTTGGAATCTTTCGCTTTAGCAAATCTTCCCCACTTATTTCTAATTAAAGCTGTCCAAAGACCGTACTATGAAAAACATTGATATAAAACTTTGATGAGAAAGAATGTGGAGGATCTTCTAAGAGGTCATGGTACTAAGAGGTTCCTATCAGCCTAAGGCCTGGTGCTAACTCCCTTGCTGCCTTCCACCTTGATCTTGTCCCATAGACTCAGAAATCATTTCTTTTTCTTCCATTCATGTCCCATTGCTGGTGAAGGGTGGATGAAGGTTGACTTTTCCATGTTGGGGAAGAGCAAAAGAAATATATAACCTTCTAGAGTTAAATGCACCAACTCATAAAGGTCTTCTGCACCGTAAGACAATGTTCTACACCCTTCATTGTTAAAGCCAACTGGGGCCTTGAAAACTTGAGTGGCCATATAAGGTACAACTATGACTCTTCCTATCTGAAGATCAAGAAGAGTAAAGAAAACCATCCACAGATGGAAACAACTAATCCAAAGAATGAATGCCGTTAGGTGTCATTGCGTAGACTATGACTCATAGTGACCATATGAACAAGGGAATGAAACACCTCCTGGGTCCTGGGTCGTCCTCCCAATTGTCCCTCTACTTAAATCCTTTGTTGGAGCCACTGTTTCAACTCTTCCTGTCAAGAGTCTCCCTCTAACAGGCCACACGAAAACCGGCCTCCATGAACCCCAAACTAGAATAATTAGATTGCCTACCAGTGCTGACCATTCTGTCAAAGGTCACAATAGGGAAGTCCTGGCTGCAATGGAAGGAAAATGTTGGAAGGGGGGATAGTGTGGAGGGATAGGATCAAAATCATAAAATGCCAAGTTCAGTGGTTTGATAGAAACTGGTAGAGTCGTCCATACATTCGTATACATTCTTTAAATTCCCTTGGCTCAATGTTCAACCAAACCACAAACAGAATGAACAGACCTATCACAGCATCTGGGGTGGGGTGGGGTGGGGTATGTATTCCTTAGAATAATCAATCACATAAGATTGAAAAGGTAGCATTTGTCTGTGAATAAAGTACAGAAGAAGAAAGGAATAGGAAAGGACAAATGGAAGTGGGAAAAGCAGGGAGGTCGAGTAAGTGCAGTTACTTTGAGAGGTTTGCAGTCAATGTCACAAAACAAGGTGTGCATGAATGACTGCATGGAACCAGCTTGTACGATCAACTTTCACCCAAATCATAATAAAAAGCAAATGCTGTCTGTACACAAATCCTCTATCAGGAATGAAGAGGTAGGCCCTAGTGTCGGGGAGACTTGAAGAACATGTATGCATCAGTTAACATTCATGATGCTTCTATGAAATAGGATGTGATGGGATCTGGACGTGGTGCACATGCAAGATTCTATACAGGTAGTACTCTGGGAGCTAAGTTACTAAATTTAGCTATTTACTAAATTACTATTATATTATATTACATTGCTAGATCCCTATTATATTGAAACCCTATAGGAGCACTTTGGACAAAACCTAAGAGATGTATCCACGTGATGCACCGCCCTGCCCGGGGTGGTGCTGGGCTGAAGGGTGGCTTCTTTGGAAGCCAGATCTGGTGGTCTTGGGGACTGGCTATTGCATTGCAAGTGCTTCCTGATTATAGGAAGCTGAGAACCCAGTTATGTGGCAGACTGGCAGGAACTGCCAGGGTCAGAGGTAGGAGTGACAACGTTCCATCAAGTGGTGCTTTGTGCTGGGGGTGAACAAATTCATGGCCAGGGGGATGCGATGGAGGAAGGGAGTAGGAAGCACTCTGGAACCCTACTGCTCTTTGTGGGCTTGGGGTCTTTAAAACCACAGGGTTAATAATAAATAATGAGAGTTGTTTCCCCTTTAGGACAAACACACACACGTGCTATGGGGCCACTCAAGTGTAGGTGTTGCTAGAAGTGACTTGATGCCCATAGAATTGTGTTCTCTAAATCGCTTGTCCAAATTCCTTGGACCGGGGCTTTGAATTAGTTGATTCTGGTTCAATCCTCTTCTGAGAACTTGCATCTCTTCCCACTGCCCAGTGAATCGAAGGAGCTCTGATGGCAGAACAGATTGTCCACTGAACTGCTCACTCTATGATCCCCACTTTAAACCCAGCAGACATGCTGCAGGAGAGAAATGAAGCTACCTACACCTGTCAAGAGCTAAAGTCCCAGAACTCCAAAGGGGCCTTGCTCCTCCGTCCCTTAGGATTGCTATAAATGGGAAGAGGACATTTAAGGAAACTGTTGGACTGCTAAGTTCAAAATCCACCAGCTGCTCTAAGAGAAAGTGGTCAGATTTTAAGTGGGACACCATTGACTGAGGGGGGGGGCGCGAGGGGGTTTCTTGATTAAAAATTTGGTCTATATGAGCAATAAAAATGTTCATAGAATGCAAAAGTAGTATTGTAATATATTTATCTTAATTTTAAAATGCCGTGGGACGTTGTTAAATTGTTCAAAAGCGGGACGTCTGGCCACTTTAGTCTAAGGGAAAATATGAGACTACCTGCTCCTCTAAAGACTGACAGTCTCAGAAATCCTTATATCTGGGTGAGAAGTGAAAATTTTCAGGAAGAGTTCAAACCAATTCAGATGCCGGCCTTGACCCAACCAGGAGCTGAAGCAGCTTGGAGAGCTATTTCTGGGATAGATAGCAGTCTCCCTTCCTGAAAATCTTACAGCATACGTTGCCTAAGACATGGTGAGAGAAAGCTCTGGGTGGCCAATGAAGGGTGCACCTCCCCCGCCCCGCCCCACCCCTGCCCCCAGAAGTGCTCTAACCACACAGCTCTCTTCTTGGTCTTTCCCAGCTTTTGTTTGGACAATTGCAAGAACTTCTGCTCCTTCCAATTTTCCTTGCACTGTCATGCTGCCAAGATGATTTTTCTTCTACTAAAGTGTTTATTATTGTTAACATCTTTGCATCTGTCTGCTAGAATCCATGTTATCCTTTACCCGAAGGATAAAAAATATCAAGCAAAGGGTATCAATCTTAAATCTGCTGTGGAATTAACTAGATGATAACAGGGAGTAAATATTTTGGTTCATCCATAAAGAAATGTAGAAATGATTACCAAGTTTGATTGGGGATATTAGAATACCATGTAACCAACCAGGCTTTTTATACATTAAGAATAAGTCTGTTGTAGAGGTTAGGCACACAAAATGCATGTGAGTCACTTTACATAATTTATAGCTTCACTCCTTTCCTTGACTCTAGAATTTGAGGTAGAGGTAGCATATATGGTACTTTGACTAAGCCAGTTATGTCCATTGGTAGTAGGGTAGAACTATTAATATGAATAGCAATAATTTTCATTTGGGGCAATAAAGTTACTGTGAGACTTAAGTTGGCAGCCTCTGAGTTTTCCTTTTATTATTCCATATTTTTGAGTCACTTAAGAGGCTGGAAAAAAAAGTGTTCCAGAAATACTTTGCACTTACTTTTGGTTACAAAACAGGGCCCCCTTCCCACCAAAGGCTGATACACATCCCCCCAAAGTATATTAAAGAGGTGAAAAAATGGTAAGTGAAAAAGCCATTAAGCTTATTCTATTTTTAAACCCCCCCTTCCTGTTTTATTCCCCAAAGTCATGCAAAAATTCTGCTCCCATCACATGAGCAGAGGATATAAAATGGCCCTCCCCAGATGATGATGATTCTAAGCAGCATGCTAGCAAAGAAGGCATTTATGGCTGACAGGGGAATGGGATATTTTATATTTTAAGATAATAGATTTTTCACGTAGGGACCATAATATCTCCATCTTCCTTCAGAACAAAGAGATGCAAGACCATGCATGGGGTCCTGGTCACAACCGATGGTTGAGTTGACATATACGAACATTCAGGTCATTCTATCTGGCATTCTGTAGCTTCTTGGCAGGAGGCAAGTTTGAACACTTCACTAACAGAACAAGGAGTCTCAGCGGCCCAACAGTCAAGTTCTAGGTTGTTAATTGGAATGTGGGCAGTTGCACCCATCTGGCCGCTCGGTTCCATGCAAAAAAGTCCTGGCAGTCTGCTCCACCTGCCAAGGAGCCAGAGAGATTCAGAGACAGAGAAGAACTGCTCTTTGGGTTTCCGAAGCTGATTTATGGGAACAGAAAGTCTCATTTCCTACTGCAGATTGACCAGTAGCGTCCAACTGCTGACTGTGCAGTTAGCCATGAATGCGACTCCTAACTCAATATGCCATCAGGGCTCAGCCAAGGAAACCATGGAGATACTCCACTGGGTCCCACAGGATCACTGTGAATCAACATAAGAACCATGGTCAACATGGGGCTTTACTTCTGCTTGCAAAGTGAGCTGTCACAGGTACACGGACAGAAGTATATTTGTCTGCCTCATGGGTGGTGCCTGATAAAACCCACACAGACCAAATGTAGAACATGATTGTTTTTTGCTTTGTGAAGAAATTTGCTAATGTGAAGCGGTACTCCCGATGCTTGAAGAATGACTTTACTGCCTACTGGGTTTGCTGCTTTCCATCTCTTCCCTGAAGCCCCCTTTTGAAACCGTTCTTTTGCTCTCTTGGCAAAGAACGTTTATGCCTTGATTTTTTTCAAGACTGTCTACACTCGTACAAAATTTCCCAGTCCAAATTGATGAAAGACCAAATGGGTAAATATATGTTTAGTTGAACGTAGTTTAACACAGTCTTTTTACTTCCTTATAAACTTTCAAACCAACTGGCATTAAAACGTCTGAAAGTATATGCCTCTGAATTGGTGAATTAATAGTGCATTTACAATCGACATACTGAGCATCAGCCAATGTAGATGAAAATCTTTGGCAACCTTTCCCCTCGGTGAGCTAACTACTTTTCTCTGTGTTGCTTCACTCGCACAGCAAACCTTCTCTGTGAACTCCACACCGTGGATCCCTCCCGGCTCGTCACAAAGGCGTCATTTAATGGAGCCCACATGAGCATTCTCTGGGTGAGAGCCATCCCAGAATGCCTCCTTGAAGTGTTAATCTCCAAGGTGGAAGAGTCAAGCCCTGAAATCAGGGGCAGCCTTGTAACAACATTAGCGCCGGGGTTTGCAGCTTTGAGCAGGTTCCTCACATCCATGGGAAGCAGTTTGCTTAGTTGTAAAACAGGAAGAACAATCCTGGGAATAGCACACTAATGTGAGTAAAGCTCTTAAAAGATCCTCTTGCGAGAGGAGCAGTAAAAGGACAAAGTAATATTATTGGTACCCTGTCAACACTTAAACAATATTCCTAGGCATTAAGCAAAAGAGACTATAAATATAAATAGAGTAAGTGCGCGCATTATAATCACATAATCCCAGTCAGTGTGTTCACCCAAAACTGGAGAATTCTGCTATGCCTTTCCAGAAGATAAACTGGGATGGGAAACAGCCTCGCTGGCTGTGTTATATCAGGACTGCAGACTTGCTTGCAATTGGGTTGCGTGAGCCCTCCTCTCCTCCTGGTGACACCTGTGTCACCGCAGTCGGGCGCTGGTAACCACCAGGCTTTCTTGGCTGGGATCGTTACAGATGCCAATGGCAAGCTCTTTCTCTGAGGGAGCTGTGGGTGAGCTCTCTCCAGTTAGCAATCAAGTGCTTATCCCTTTGCTCCCACAGGGTTCCTTTAGCAATGGCGAAGGTAATCGTGTTCTTGCACCTGTCTCATCAATTTGGTTATAATTTACTAGTCTTGTGCTTTTTAAAATAAAATAAAAGTAGATTTTCTGAAGTTACTTGCAGTCATAGTTCTGGGTTGTGCTCTGATTATATCTCTCAAAGATTTACCCTGTGCTTAGGTTTCTGAGTCCTGGTGACACAGGTGTTACTAACTACAAGTTCGTAACTTGACACATTGGGCTGCTAACTACAAGGTCAGCAGTTCAAACCCACCAGACCCTCTGCCTGAGAAAGATGAGGCGTCCTACTTCTGAAACGGGTTATCATCTCAGAAACCCACAGGGGCGGTTCTACCCTGCCTTGGAGGTCACTATGGTGGGAGTGCGCTCGATGGCTATGAGTGTTTAGTTGGAAAGGGCTGGGGTTATTTTAGAAGGCTGTGAGCCTGTTGTGTGAACAAAACCAAATGTATCATTCTAGAGCAGTGGTTCTCAACCTGTGGGTTGCGGCTCCTTTGGGGGTCAAATGACCCTATCACAAAGCTTGCCCAATTCGTAACAGTAGAAAAACTATAAGTAGGAAGTAGCAATGAAAATGATTTTATGGCTGGGGTGGGGAGTGGTCACCAACATGAGGAACTATATGAAAGGGTCACAGCATCAGCAAGGTTGAGAACCGAACTGCTGACCTAGAGTCAACTTCGGCTCACAGACACGCAACCAGGCAGGGTAGCACTGCTTCTTTAGGGTGTCTCCATTTTCAAAATATAGTCTCTTCTCCCCTTTCTCCTCAGCCTCATTTGCAACCACCAAGAAGAGCGGGAAGAAAATGTCAAGGAGAAGGGGGCAGTCCCAATAACATGAGATTTATTGTTTGGTGACCATCGCAACAACCTCATGTCATTTCCGCCATTGAGAATGGACCTCAAAACATGCTGAGGGCAAACACTGGAGGAAATTCTTTCCTTGGTCAATTAAATTGATGATTGGTTGTGTTGTGGTTTGTTTCTTCCTCAGCTCAGGTGCCTCAAAGAAGAGCCTTTGTGTGTCCAGAGTGCATTCAGCCTCTGACCTATTATCCCAACTGCTTAGTGGATTGATGAAAAAAATCTTACCATTTCCCAAACTCTGTCCTTCATGTTCTTACGGGAAATATTACCACTTCTCTCTTTCCTGCACAATACACTGTGCTGCACTACGACCATGCTGCTGCTAGGATGACTACAACTACTCACTACTATTGAGTGTGTTTCAACTTACAGCCACCGGACAGCACAGAGGGGATCTGCCCTGTGAGTTTAGGAAGCTATAAATCTTAACAGGAGTCGAAGACCTCACCGCTCTCCTGAGGAGTGGCTATGGGCTAGAACTGCTGACCTTGCTGCTTTACCAGGGCTCCTTTCTGTGCTGCCCGCCTTACAAATATTCTGCCTCCTGCCCCTCCCGCATACAGACAGACTTCTATCATCTGCACTGTTCGACTTTCCTGAGCTACCAAGCTTAAAAAAAGGCTTGCAAATCATGGCAGAATGGTTTCTTCTAGTGAAATCCTAGCACGCAATTTTCCACATGAAGCCTCTCTGGTTGAGGAATTGACTGGTTCCTGGGTTTCTCCTCTCCTGACACCCTCACCAGCTCCCCCTGAAGGGATTCCCCAGGGCTGGAAACCCCCTGAATTAGATGGCAAGAGGGAACCCCTAAACGAATGTGTGTGTTCCTAAACATTTAACTCATTTGCTCCATATAAAAAGAACTACTAAATTGAAAGACACCAGTCACGCCAGTCTCACTCGCGCCTAGTAGAAAACCTTGATTTTTCTCCTTTTGAGTGATGGGTTAATTTTAGGACGAAATCATAGTATTCTGGAGTGTTGTTGCCATGGAGCTGATTCCAATCCAGAGTCACCATTTAGAGCGCACTGGAACTGGCCCTGCGGTTCCGAGGACTGATGGTCACCACATCCTCGCTCGAGGCCTGGGCTGCCAACCTGTCCGTTAGCGGCTGAGACGGACTCACCACGGTGTCCCCCCAACTTCTTTAAGGGTTACAGATCTGTGAAATGACCACGAACTACAGCGAGGCTGTGACATGGGGGGTGGGGGGTGGAGTGACACAGTGGCTGCATTGATGCTCCACCTAAGTACCATTTCAAGGGCGGCGCAGGGCCAGGCGGTGGGGGGTGGGGAGGTGTCCGGAGATGGGGCTCCTGTGCATCAGGTCCCAACAAAAACCACAGGGTTAGGTTTTCATCCTTCGGGATTCCACAGAACGAACTGTTCATGAGCGCTGAGAATCAGACTTACCCTCCTACGTGTAGTTCTTCACCCCACCCCTCACAATCGAACCCCTTGTACCCTGACCTCTATGTTGACAATAAGCCTCAGAGGGCAGAGCTCTGGTTGTAGTGCGTTAGTGCTCTGTACATCGGACTGCGTTAGTTCCCTGTACATAGCGTGAAAGAACTGTCCTATTCCCACACGGGGACCTGCAGCCTTTGTGTGACAGATGCAATCATTGAGAATCTGCTTCAAAATATGTGTATCCATTTGCTCTGAAAAGGCTGTGATTCCCCCACCCCCCACCCTGGAGGAGCAGCGCCACCCCCACCCCACCCCCAAACAAAGGCCAGGCTGCTCAATAGGCAATGGCTGTTTCCAAGCCCGCAGTGTAGGTCTACTCTTAGAATGTCCCTCAGACCATTGTGTTGTATGTCCATATACACTTAAACTCATAACAAGGGTCTTTAGAAAGTTCCCACTTTCCTAACTATATACAAATTAAGGTCAGTCGTTTTCCTGAGGGTCTACACATTGGAAGTCAACTTTATTCAGCAACAACAAATCTTGGCTGGCAGGCACTGGGAGTACCAAAGTTAGGACTCACAAGCACCGTTCCTGCCCTTGTGGAGTGTATGGCCAGGATGTGGGGAGAGCGAATGAATCAGACTCCTTAATACTGCAGAGAATAAGTAAACCCTCTATCTAATGGGCATCCAAAGGAGTCCCACAAAGAAAGATTCACAGCCCCGTGGGTGCCTGGGGTTGAGAAATGTGACCTTCATACACTGAGAATGGGAGAAAGGAGCAATGGTTTGGGGAGGAGAGGAAGGAGGAGCATGAACAGCAAAGGGAACAGTGGATGCAAAAATCCTGCAATCAGAGGGATTAGGGGAAATAGTAGGGAAGCCTAATGAGAGAAGCCTCCTAAGAAATAACTTCTTCATATGAGACGAAGTGAAAATGTTTCTGAAGGCAAGAAAAGGTCAAACAACCGCTAAAGCCACTTCTGTTTTCAGTCCATGTGCAAACAGGAGTCTTTTCCCCCAGCCTCTCTTCCCCTGGACCGACAGCTCAGCTACAGACATGTGCGAGTGGGAGGTCCCGCTGATTGACAAGGAGTCACTGGTGACTCACAGTCAGTCATTCCTGACAAGCCCAGGTTATTATTGAATGTAGTGGAGCAGTGAATTCAATGGTTAGAAGCCGAGGGAGAGCCTGAGAAAGGCAGCAAGGGAGGCAGTGGAGGGGAAAGCCACCTCCATCGCACAGGAAGTCTTCCCTGTGTTCAGAGCATCATCCATCATGCTGGGGGAAACGGCAGGAACGTAACCTACTACTTCTTAATAGGCTTCTGCACAGAGAGTGGCTTTGAAGCAGCAGCTGCCCACAGTAAATTTCACTGACCCTTAGAGCCTTTCTCCAAGTTTTCCAACTGTTTTGTCTCCTGAGCTGCAGCTCAGTGTTAGGTCCGTGTTGCAGCACCTGACAAAACTAAGGAACCTCCGCCGACTGAGAGTGGAAAGTGTTCAGCGGTGTTGTCTTTTCGGTGCAACCCCGGCAGTGAGACATGATGCCATTCCATCTGGCCATAAAGTGTATTCTTTCCCAGAGAGAAGCAGCCCTGGAAGGGATTTTCTTGTAGGGTCTGGTTTTTCACTATACACAAATCCAACAAAACAGAGTGAAATACGGCCTAATCTCAAGATACTGTTGCCACATCTTCTCAATCGACCCCGAATCAGTAAGCCTAACAAGTCAAAAGGCACATCGAATTCATTGGCTCTTTTCATTTTTTTTAAAATGTGAACTTAGAGCAACATAAAAATCCACATAAAAATCAAAGGTCACAAATAAAACAGCACGGGAATTCAGTAAGCATGACTAAAAATTCAGCATTTTCCTCTTCGGAGCAGTTTTCAGTTTTTTTATATCAATTCCAATGAAATTTGGTGGGAAGGATGGGCTCATACTCATATTCCAAACAGATAGAGGTTAAATAAATAAGCCGTTGACGCTGATGTTTGCTGCTCCAGATCCCCTGCTAACTTGATCTTGGGTGCACAACTGCTTGCCCAGGAGTTGCTGAACTCCGTGATCCTCAGAGCCAGGTTCATTCTAGGGGCTGTTCACGCTCTTTGAGGGTAAAGCTCAGTCTGTGATCACCGTGACTCTGGGAGCCTGCAGTAACACTCTGGCATTTTACATTCTGATCATCTGCGCTGACTGTTGTGGCCCGACTGTTGTGTTAACTCATAGGTACTCATACTTTAATTCTTCCACCCCCAAGAGTGGGGAGAGGCACAAGTGGGGAGTTTGGGCGGTACAAGTTTTGAGACATATGCTCAGGGCTGAAATGCCTCTCACCTGCCCTTGAGAGCCAAGGAAAGAAAACAGGAGAAAGCAGGCCAAGGTCTCAAATTCCATCATCTCTGGCATCTTAAGCAAAGATCCAAATATATTTTTGTAAAGTTGTCACAGTGAACGTTTATCATAGGCCATGTCTTTGACACACAAACTCTCCTGTAGGTCAGGAACTCTGAAATAGTCAAGATGCTGGTTCCACATGTATTTGCTGATGGAATCATGAAGAGAGGAATGAGACTAACAGTACAGTGTAGCAACATGCACAGAAATTATTGTGTCAGTTCATGTGAAAGCATGTGTGTACCTAGAGGCCAACTTCAAAGTAAAGGAAATACATAATTAATTTTATATTTTAATTACTAGTATAATAAACTCAACTAATTACAAACTAATCTAGCAGACAATAACTAGCAGAGAATTAAGCCAATGATTACCATAATGACTGAAAAACAGCATTATTAACTAGCACTCTAT
>PVJH01024124.1:0-33630 GCA_004026705.1 Nesogale talazaci | reverse complement strand
GAGCAGACCTGTTCCCAGTGACCCTACAGGAAGAGCAGACCTGTTCCCAGTGCCCCTACAGGAAGAGTAGACCTGTTCCCAGTGACCCTACAGGAAGAGTAGACCTGTTCCCAGCGCCCCTACAGGAAGAGCAGACCTGTTCCCATTGATCCTACAGGAAGAGCAGACCTGTTCCCAGCGCCCCTACAGGAAGAGCAGACCTTCCCCATAAGGGCTACCAGGCTGTACACCTTTTTGGAAATAGACTGTATCTTTCTTCCCAGGAGTGGCTGGTGGTTCACCAGTGGTCTTTTGGTTCATAGGTGAGCGCTTCCCCACTGTCATCAGGGCTCCTTCCAGACAATGGAGTGCAATGGAAAGAATGCATGTCTGGGCTCAGGTGCATTGGGGTTCAGATCCTGCCCTTTCCTGTGGTCATGGTTGGCCAGTCTTGTTTCATTCTCTGAGCAAGATTGTGTCCTGTGTGAAGAGGGAACAGTAAGCCCCATTGAGCACTGACTTACTGTGAGAAACTAAGTATTACCTGTACATGACCCCAGCAGACTGCCAGGTGCTCCCATTCTGGGCCATCTCTTCTTTTCTTTGGGGGGGGGGGGGCTTACTGCCCTCTGGTGGTGGGAGTAGGAGGCCCAGTCTTTGCTCCTGTGGAGCCACTGCTGGAATTGAACCTCCATCCCAGTGGGCCGCAGTCCTGCGCACAACCAATATGCCACGGGGGCTCAGCCCTTTCTGGACCATCTCTTCTAATCAGCCTTAAGCAGTGCCAGCTCCTGAAAGCCTTAGAATATAGCTGTAGCTCAGTGGTGGGCTTTTTTCACTTTGCCATGCGGGAGACCTGGGTTCAATGCCTGGGCAGCGGTACACCTCTCCTGAGCAGGCACAGCCCATCTGTCAAGGGAGGTTTATATGTCGCCATGATGTTGAACAGATTTCAGCAAAGCTTCTAGACTAAGATGGACTAGGAAAGCAAGCCTGGTGATCTATCTGTATAAATCAACAACAATCTCTGAAGTCCTGTCTGGAACCTGTAATGGGCATGTATGTATAGGGTTCCCATGGTTTCCAGGCCAACAACGTGAGGGTGGCTGATACTAAGATCTTTCAGTCTTGCCCACAGTGCTGTGAAGTGGGTGCCATTCATGTCTCCAGTCTTTCTCCGCTCGGGACACACTGACACTGATGGCATGACAGGCAGAAGGAGAGGGAGCTCACTGAGCACCTCCTGCTTTCCAAGCCCCATGCCGAGATTTTTCAGATCTCCTTAACCTTCTCAGCGAGTCTAGACATAGTTACTGACTATCCTCATTTTACTTATGTGGACACTGACGCTGACAGCGGCAAGAACCATCGGAGGCAGCAGAGCCTGATTTTGAACCCAGGCCTTGACTATCAAGGGCTCGTTCTAAACCTTCAAAAGAAAAAATTAGACCCACCTTCGCCTGCCTGCGCTGACCACCTTGCTGGCTAATGCCCAAACAAAGCTGGGGGAAAACAGCTAATGTTCTCAGTCCTTGGTTTCCCTTCCCCCACCCATCCTTCTCTTCCTCCCCCTCATTTATTTTTTTCTCTAACGAGATGTACACAACAGGTCATAATAGATTCCATGGCAGTGGGTTATATCTCAGGGGCCTCAAAAAGTTCACGGGGAAATTCCATGGGTCTCTGCATTTCCCCTCAGACTTTCTGGCACCCATCACACAGGGAAACCTGTCGGGGCCAGAACTTGAATGGACAACTTGTTTTTCTGGGTCTCGATGGTTCTCTGCCTTTGACAGAGTGAAGTCTGACCACTTCTCCAAAAACCTGTCATTTTTGTCTCTGGTGATTTCCACTGGGCACAAGTCCCAGCCATTGCACGCCTTGCTGTGTCGTTTGCACACAGCCTATGTCTGTGAAGGGTAAGACTCCATAAACCTTGACATACACGTAGGTACGCACACCAGCACAGCCACCATTCACATTAAGACAGAAGCCACTTCCATCCTTCTAGAAGGATCCATTGTGCTCAATCCCAGTCAGGATCCCAGCCACTCTTTTTACACAGTATCCTAGACTGGCGTTGCCCATTTGAAATTTCATAGAAAGCTTTTACCGTCTAGGAAACAGACTCAAAGTGGCGAAGCAATCCTTCTGTCCCAGGTGCCCCAGCACCTAAGCAGCAGAACCAGGCAGACAGCCACCTGTCTGCCACTGTCCCATGGGTCCCCGCCTTGCCCAGAGGGCCCCAAACACTAGCTCACCCACAGACATTGTGTACTGTCTCCGAGGTGGGCCGATGCCTGACAGGTTGGCCGTTAGCTTTATAATATCAGCCATAGAGCCAGGCGGCCTTGGCTCGCCACACCTGCGCGTGGGGGCTGTGGGCGGGCACCAGGCGGGAGCAGGTGGCAGGAAGCCAGCCACCCAGAGCTTTGGGCCCAATTGACCTCATCAGGCAGCGCTGGAACTGAATGTGTTTTCCCCACACCCTCCAGGAAGGAGCCTCCAGCAGCCAGCCAGCCCCTTACATAACCAGCCTGGCCGGCACAGCCACGCCTCCCTACAGCGAGGGCCTGAGTGCTCAGCAGCTGGCAGCCCCGAGGGTCCGGCCACTCCACCCTTTCTGGTTTGTAAGACAGGGATTGATAGGCTAGGAGAGGCCTCTTGGGGCCTGCACTGTGAGCTCACCTGCAGGAACCACACCTGGTATTCACCTTGCTCTTCACTGAGATCACCTCCAGAGGATTGGCAGGGGTGACATCATCCACAATCCCTCAGTGATGCGCAAAGGGCCCCACCTGCCCAGGTGGGAATGGTGAGAGGCTTCAAGGAACCGGCTCACGGGGCTGAGTGGAGAAACTAGAGCCTGCTCTCCCTTCGTGACTCTTAATCACCTAGCAGTCTCTTTCCCCAACCGCCCTCTGGACTCCCAAATTCAGGCCGCAGTAGACATTAGGTGCTGAAGCTCTAAGGAAGCTCTGGGCAGTAAAACAGTCCCTTCTCAAGTGTCAGCTCCTGTAACCTGCCCGTCTCTCCCATTAAACATTTGGCTACAGGCCTAAAGGCTGGTGGTTCAAATCCATCTAGAGGTGCCTCATAAGAAAGGTCTGGCAGTCTTCCTCGAGGTCACACCCATTGACATTCGACTCAGACCCGGAGATCCCCATGAGTTAGCGAGAGTCTGTAGCAATGGTTCACATTTAGGTTTTGGCTCCCCACCACCACCCCCACACACACCCTGGGGTTTTAAGAGTGACCTACCCCCTTTTCTCCCCTGATTGTGGAGCTGAGGAGGAAAGGAGGCAGCGTGGGACCGGGGAGACCTGGGGCTCAGGTCTGACTCCGACCTTGGGTTGGGATTCCAGTTCTGCCACTTTCTGCCATGTGACTTTGGTAGGACTCAGCCTAGTAGAGCCTCCACTTCACGTGTGAAAATGGGGATCAAGACATTTCAGTGGAGCCAATGGAATAACTCAGACTCACACCACAGCGCTCCCTGATGGGGACTCCTTTGGGTCCACGCCTGGGGCAGCTGTCTGCAGGGGAGGCCCATCTGCAGTGGGGGCTCTCTTCCCAGGAGCTCTGTGTCTTCAGCCCTTGGGATCTCTTTGAGCCCACCCATTTTTGTCTCAAAGTGCACACCTACCATATTTTTTGGACCATAAGACACAAACTTTTTTCCCCAAAAAAGGGTGTGTCTTATGGTCTGAAGGTGTGGTATCCCAGATCATTTTAGTATACTTGCACTGTTTGGTTCAGAATATTTTTTTCTTGTTTTCTTGCTCTAAAAACTGGATGTGTCTTATGGTCAGGTGCGTCTTATGGTCTGAAAAATACAGTGTGTCCCACCAGGTGCTATGCTAACAAAGGCAGGTTCTCTGTAATTTCGAAACTCCTTGTCCTAGAATGGATTGATCCATTCTTAAGTGTGGCTACTGACGAAGAAAGCTATCTAGAAGCCTGCTCATTTAGGGATGGCAAGCCTCCTTTATTTCACAGCCTCACAAATGTTCAGTCCTCAGGCTTGCCCGCTGTAGGAGGCCTCTCAGCCAGGTAGTTCGTGGCCCTGACCTTGAGCTGGGTGGTGCTATGGTGAATGCACTCTGACAACCAACCAAAGATGGAGGTTTGGGTCGACCAGCGGAGCCTTGTAAGAAAGGCCTGGTGGCATCACTCTGAACAGTGGGCCCCTGAAAACTCATGGGAGCAGAGTCTTTCTGACAGAGATGGGAGGGACCACCTTGAGGGCAACTCAATAGCCACTGCCCACAGGTGCCCTCTCATGAGGCTGTGCACACCATCAGGGCAAAGCCACATCCCTCAGGCCTGGCAGATATGAAACCCTAATCATACCCACTGCCGTGAAATCTGCTTTCACTCACAGCAGCCTTATGTGGGGTGTACAGGAGTGTGACTTTTCAGGAGCACACAGCCTCATCCTGATTCCTTGGAACTATTGCTGAGTTCGAACTGACACTCTTGCAGGCTCTCTGTTGGAGAACTGTCTGCTAGCGGATCCCAGCATTGTCCTGTTCCATCTTCTGCCCTGGCAACAACGTGACAGATCTGTCTGTAGAGTCACCTATCCTTGTCCCCAGAACCTATACATACGTTACAAACCAGGGGTTCTCAACCTTCCTAGTGCCACGACTCTCTCAATGCAGTTCCTCATGTTGTGGTGACCCCTCTAACCATAAAAGTAGTTGTGCTGCTACTTCATCCCTGTCATTTTGCTACTGTCATGAATCGGGTGACCCCCAAAGGGGTCACAACCCCGAGGTTGAGAACTTTTGTTAAAGACCATGGCAGAGGGCTGAGCCCCGGTGGCGCAAGTGGTTGAGTGCGGAACTGCAGCCCGCGGACTTGGCGGTTCAAATCCAGCGGCGGCTGGGTAGCGCCCACGACCACCAGAGGCAGTGATGCCCACCAAAAAAATAAAATTACAAGCAAGGGTCTGAGCCCCGATGATATGGTGGTTGAGAGTGGGACTGCGGCTCACTGGCTTGGAGATTCAAATCCAGCAGCAGCTCTCCAGGAGCCAGGCTGGGCCTCCCACTCCCACCAGAGGGCAGTGATGCCAAAAAAAAAAAAAAAAAGACCATGGCAGAAAGGACATGACAGTATGGTTCAGTTAGGAGCTTGAACTGGAGAGATGGATCAGGGTAGGGCAGGTGGGCCCAATGTAATCTGAAGGGTCCTTCAACGAGGGATGCAGGGGGTGGTAGGGGCGATGTCACACTGCTGGCTTTGAAAACAGGGGACCATGAGCCAAAGGGCCCAGGTGCCCGGAGAAGATGACCCAGACTGAGGAGGGAGCCGTGCAGCCTGTTGGAAGACCCCTGGCCTCTGGAGCAGGAAGATGGTGTGTGAATTATTTTGCCACTACCGTGGCAGTGATGGAATGGTAACAGGAAACTAGCATGGCAACACAGTCGTGTCTGGGATTTTGTTTGGGTAAGAGACGTCTCGGCTTCCCAGCTATTTGCGAAGGGATCTCAAAAGAGGAGGGAGTCATGTTCATGTGCCTACTGCCCCTGACCCCAGTGAGACCCACGCTTCACATTTCACTGGGTGAGTCACCCCTCCAACAGTGGGTACTACTGTCCACAGTGAGCAGATAGGAGTCACCAAGGGGAAGTTCACATAGTAGGTACCCAAGTTCATGCACACAATTCATGTCATAGGAACCTTGGCCAGGATTTGACAGGAGTACAGCAACCGGGAAGGAACCTGCCCCTCCCTGTGTCTGAGCTGGCTCTGCCTCTGTCCAGATGGCGGCCACCTAGGGAAGGTGCCCTGCCCCACCTCTGCAGTAGCCCGGGGCCCATCTCAGTAAAGTAAGGTGACCAGACGTCCAGCTTTTTTTGGTTTTAAAAATAAATATATTACAATACTATTTTTGCATTCTATAAACATTTTTGTTGCTCCAAATAGACCAAAATTTTAATCAAGACTCCCCCCTAAACGCGCACCCCCCCCCCCCATCAATGGTGTCCCACTTAAAATCTGGTCACTTTACAGTAAAGGCCTCTGTTTGTCCCTCCCTCAGTGTGAATGAGCTCTACGTTGATGACCCGGACAAGAACAGCGGGGGCAAAATTGACGTCACCCTGAACATCAGCTTACCTAACTTGCACTGCGAACGTGAGTATCCCCAACACCCCCCTCTCCCGCCAGATGCCTCCTTCAGGCACATCTGTGTGCAGGCAGGCCGCAGACCGCTTACGATGCTCTCTGCCTGCTGCAGAGGAGAGAGTGGGGTGTGCATGCTCTGGAGACTTAGCAGTCACAGCAGGGCCCCTTCAATCACAATCCCTCAGGAAGAGCCGGGAGCTGGGAGGAAGGCAGGAGAGGGTGGGGCCAGAGGGAACTAAGCAAAGGTGTATGGTCAGCTGGAGTCTGATCTCAGCGGGACCCCACCTGAGCGCTGACTGTAATGAGCGCCAGGGAGTTTGTGCGCACCCCTCTCTCCCCCAGGAGCCAGGGGCCAGGTTGCGGACTAATGGCTGCAGGTGTGTTGTGTGTGCGTGGGAGGTGGGCAGGCCGTGGGCATCACATACCCTCCCAAGCATTCCAGGCCAGGAGACGTCCAATCAGCCAAGAGCAGTCGCCTGGAGACGGGATAGGGCCGGCGGTGCTAGCAGCTAACCCCCACCTGTTGATACTGGCCATCCAAGGGGCCCCAGCAGCATCTGTTACAGGAAGAGGCAGAAATGTCCTTCTAATGTCCCACTCTGTTTGCTTTTAATCTGGAGTCTCATTCTAGCTGCTTTGCTCCATAAAGCTAGGACTTTGGCTAAAGTGACTCTGCAGGCCTCGGTTTTCTTATCTGTAAAGCAGCCTCTCTGGCCGAGACTGGACAAGCGTAGTGAGATAAAGACCAGGGCTCTCTCTCTCTCTGCCCGAGCCTGGCTGTCACCAGACACAGGACTTCCTTGCTTCCATCACCATACACCCTCCACCCCCACCCCCCATCCCTCAGGACAGAAGGACAGAACACTGGGTGAGCCTCCAGCTAGAGATGAGGGAGAGGCCGGCTCTGTGCTTGCTCTGGCCTTCTGGGGGAAGTGCGACACGAGGTTGAATCACTGCGGTCCCTGCGCCAGGGAACTGGTTGAAATAGCTTGGTTTTAAGTCCATATTTTCTTTTGCTCTTAGAAAAATACTTCATCCAACAGCTTCTCATTCAGAAGTTGGCTGTGTCTCTGGAAGCAGGAAATTCTTATTCAGGACAGAGGACTGGGAACAGTGAGGCAGGACAGGGGAAGGGATGTAGTTCTGGGCTCTGGCCCAGCTCTGGGCAGCGGCCCAGCAGACGCCAGACAGGCCTCAGGCTATTGGCTGTGTCACCCCCACCCTGCTTCCCACCTGGACCCCTGGCTCTGCTGGTCCACAGGACCTTGGCTTTGCCTTAAAAGAACTTTAGATTTTATAAGAAAATACATGCTAATTATCTTGCTTGTGGAAAATCCAGTGAAGCCGAGCAGGAGGAAACTGCCCGTGATTCCGCCTCCCCTCATTGGTATTGGTTGACAGCTTTGACGTCACTCCCCCTTGTTGGCCTTCTGTCTGTGTATTTTTAAGCACGGCTACAATCATACTGCATATGCAAGTGCATCATATGCTTTTAAAAACAAATATTTTTATTACGCAAGTGATACAGGCATCCATTTTATTTTTAAAAATGCAAACACATTAAAAATACAGAATATACAAAGAAAAGGTAAACATCCCCTGGTTCCCTTAATATTCCCTATGACACAAGACTCCATTAGTAGCTATGGACCACTTTCTGGATGTGTGTGTGTGTATGTGTAAGTAAGTAAGTCGTATTTAGAGTGTTTTCTTTTTACATAGTGGGGGCCCACTACAAGGAACCCACTTGTTTAGTTTGTTTTTTTTTTTTAATCATTTTATTGATGGCTCATACAACTCATCACAATCCATCCATCCATCCATCCATCCATCCATCCATCCATCCGTGGTGTCAAACACATTTATACATTTGTTGACATCATCGTTCTCAAAACACTTTCTTTCTACTTGAACCTCTCATTTTTTTTCACTTCCCTCCCCCACCCTCCCTCCCTCATGAACCCTTGATAATTTATTTTAAAAATGTTTTATGTCTTACACTAACCAATGTCTCCCTTTACCCACTTTTCTGTTGTCCATTCCTCTGAGAGGGGATTCTATGTAGATCATTGTGATCAGTTTCCCCTTGTTCCTCCCACCTTTCCCTTCCCTTCTGGTATCACTATTCTCATGATTGGTCCTGAGGGGTCTATCTGTCCCAGATTCCCTGTGAAAAACCTAGAAGAGACAATACTAGTTTGTTGTTTGCACTCGTATTGCTTTTGGTGAACAATTTTTTTCATTTATTATTATAATACATCATTTTATTGGGGGCTTATACAAGTCTTTTTTTGAAGGGGGGAACGTCACATTTTTTGAGCATCTTATCACAATCCGTACATACATCCACCATGTCAAGTGTATTTGCACATTTGTTGTTATCATTATTCTCAAAACATTTGCTTTCTACTTGAGCCCTTAGAATCAGCCCATTTTATCCCCTCCCTCGCTGCTCCCCCCTCCTTCACCAACCCTTGATAATTTATAAATTATCATTACTTTGTCATATCTTACACTATCCGACATCTCCCTTCACCCACTTTTCTGTTGTCCGTACCCCAGGGAGGAGGTTATATGTAGATCCTTATAATCTGTCCCCCGTTCTACCCCACCTTCCCTCCACCCTCCTGATATCACCACTCTCACCACTGAACCTAAAGGGACCATTTGTCCTGGAATCCCCATATTTCCAGTTCCTATCTATACCGGTGCACATCCCCTGGTCTAAGCCGGATTTGTAAGGCAGAATTGGAGTCATGATAGGGCGGTGGGCAGAGGCATGGAAGCATTTAGGAACTAGGCTTGTACAATTCTTATCACAATCATAGATACATCCATTGTGTCAAGCATGTGTGGACATTTGTTGCCATCATCATTCTCAAAACATTTTCTTTCTACTTGAGCCCTTAGTATTAGCTCCTCATTCCTGCACACACACACACACACACACCCTCCCTCCTGAACCTTTGATAATTTATAAAGTTTTATTGTTTTTCATGTCTTGCACCAATCGACATCTCCCTCCACCCACATTTGTATTAGACTCTAATAGCCAACCCATAGATAAACCTTCAGCAACTTGCAGACGTGTTGTTAGGCGCTGCCCCGTCTGTTCTGACTTGAAATGGCTGCAGGTACAGTAGGACGACACTGCCCAGCCCCACACCATCCTCACCCTCGCTGCGATGTGTGAGCCTTCTTTTGTTGGCACTCCAGGGTCTTCCTCTGCTACCCTAACTCCCTACCTACCCCGAGCTCCTGCTCTGGAGATGAGACCTTCCTGATACCAGGATAGGACCCAGGCTCACCAGCACCATGTGGTGGGGTTGACTTCAACGACAGTGAACTTGGATTTTCTTTAGCAGTCCTATTCTTGATGTCTTGAGGAACCCAGCACATCTGACAGAACTGCCTTATGGCAACCCTCTAGGACAGGGTAGAACTCCCCCAGGTGAGCTTCCAAGAGGGTCACGCCTGAGAAAGATGGCCTTTCTCCTCAGGAGCAGCTGGGGCTTTCCAACAGGCAACTCCAAGCCTCGCGGGATGGGCGGGAAAGCAGAGACTGCACAAGAAACTGGCCCACCAATGTCCACTGTGATGATGTTCGTAACAGCCCATAGGTAGACACAGTCGACCCGAAGAGAAATGGATAAGTAAAATCTAGACCAAACAGATGGTGGAATACTGCGCAATCTCTAGGAGAAGTGAAGTGTCGATACATGCTGCAGTGTGGGTGGGGCTCCGAGTCATGGTAGCAGGTCACCAAGGGACAAGTACACATGAAAAGGCAAAAAAGGGCAGGTGCACAGAGACGGACGTTATTAGTAGTGACCGGGAGCAGGAGGGTAGGGTTGTTGGCTTCTTGGGTCGCCGATGCAGAGGCCCGCTTTCATGGGCGGTCTCAGCAGACAGGTGTGAGGCCGTGAAAGCTTGCAAATGGTCTTCTTGGGCACAGTTGATCTTACTTGGAGCAGCAGGAGAAGAGTAGTCGGAAGTAGGAGGAGGGCGTGGACTCTTGCCGCCTTTGCAATGAAACCAGACAAAGGGGATGGTGGGACCCAGACACCATTAGTGAACAAAGAGCCCACAGAAGAGTGCAGATCAAAAGCAGGGACAGTGGGGGGTGGGGAGCGGGCGGGGGTGGGGGATGCAAAACTGAACTTCAGATCCTCCTGGACTTTTCTTAATCCATGGAGTGCAGATGAACGTCCAAAACAAATGCCCCAAAATCATCTTAAAAGCTTAAATCCCAAATACCCCTACCATCATCTTGAAAGCAAAACAGCAATATGTTGAGGAAGTAGGCTTTGGGCCTCTGCTCAAGTCCTCCCTCAACACAAGAACACTTGGTTCTAACACCATGGCATTCCGTGATGCTCACCTTCCCAACCCAACTGCTGAAGACATTAAGCAAATGTGGTGAGGAAAGCTAATGGCACCCAACTATCAAAAGATATAACATCTGGGATCTTTTAAAGGCTTGAAGTTGAACAAGCGGCCATCTAGCAGAGAAGCAACAGGCCCACATGGAAGAAGTCCACACCAGTCTGTGCAACCATGAGGTGTCGATGGGATCAGGTAACAGGCATCAGAAGATCCACAAAAACAGCAAAAAAGCACATTGTTGAGAATGAGGTGGGTAGGAGCAGAGACCCAAAATCCATCTGTAGATAGTAGGACAACCCTCACAGAAGGGTCACAAGAAAGGAACGAGTCAACCAGGGCACAGCCTAGCACTGATGAAACACAATATCCCTACTGTTCTTTGAGGCTTTCTCACCTCGAACTATCATGACCCTAGTCCTGCCTTTTGGTGTCTGACTAGGCTGGAACATGTACACTGGTACAGATCAGAGCTCCTGACACATGGAACACAGGTCAGATAAATCCCTCCAGAACAGAAATAGAAGTAGCAATACCAGGAGGGCAGGTGTGAAGAGCAGAGGAAGGGGCAACCAATCAGAATGATTCACACGGAACTCCCTACCCTCCTCCCAGGGGGATGCACACAGAAACATGGGTGAAGGGAGACAATGGTCGGTGTAAGATATAAAAATAAAAATTTATCATTTATCACTTGGTCATGAGGGTGGGAGGGAAAAAATAGGAGCTGATACCAAGGGCTCAAGTCGAAAGAAAATGTTTTGAAAATGATGATGGCAACAAATGTACAAATGTGCTTGATACAATGGATGTGTGTATGTATTTTGAAAGAGCCGTGTGAATCCCCAATAAAATGATTTAAAAGAGAAAATAAAAGTTTATCAAGGGGTCACGAGAGTGGTGGGGAGGGAAAAAAGAGGAGCTGATACCAAGGACTCAAATAGAAAGTAAATGTTTAGAAAAGGATGATGACGTCATATGTACACATATGCTTGATACAATGGATGTGCAGAATGTTTAAGAGCTGTAAGAACCCCCAGTAAAATGATTTTCTTTTAAAAAGTTCAGTCAAAGCATTATACTTTCCAATGGACAATTGATCTAGGATCAAATTGGCAATAGCACAAACAATCAGATAGGGGTCGTGGAGAGTCTCGTGTTGATAAGGGAGGAACACTCCAGAAAGAAGGGTGGGTGCAGCCACAATGCAGAGGCTGCCATGGGTGTCACTGAATTGTGCATGCAGACTCCACAGTGACAATGCATAGAGCTGCACTTGTCCACCTTCCTCACACTGCGACCCTTTCAGACAGGTCCTCCTGTGGTGGTGACCCCCAACCATAACATTATTTTCATTGCTACTTCATCACTGTCATTTTGCTATTGTTATGAATCAGGTGACCCCGTGAAAGGGTTGCTGGACCCCCCCCCCCACAGGGGGTCGTGACCCACAGGTTGAGAACCACTGATCTAGAAGGAAATGCCATATATACTCGAATATAAGGTGACCCAGCTATCCACCGAGGCATCCCTTTTTACCACAAAACTGCATTAAAAATGTGCTGGACAAGGGGGGGAAAGGACTAGGCAACAGACATCAAACGGGGGGGGGAGGGGGAAGGGGACACATATCATTGTGTGCACACATCCCCAAGGTGCCCACTGAGGATATGTGGGAGCATGAGCAAGAGTGGTGAAGAAAGCTGATGGTGCCCAGCTATCAAAATATATAGCATCTGGGGTCTTAAAGGCTTGAGCATAAATAAGCAGCCACCTAGCTCAGGAGCAACAAAACCCACCATATAAGAAGCTCACTTGCCTGTGTGATCATAAGGTGCTGAAATAATCAGGTATCAGGCATCGAAGAACAAAAATCAAAATCAATGGACCAGTTGACTCCCGATAAGATCGCTGAAGACAAATGGATACAGAGGCAAACAGAGTAGAAGAAACAGATGGTGTCCAGCTACCAAATGATTGAATGTCTGGAGTCTCAAAGACATGAAGATAATTGAGTCACCATTCAGCGCAGAAACAGCAAAGCCCACATGGAAGAAGCACACCAGCATGTGTGATCAAGAGGGGCTGAAGGGAGTCGGCATCGAACATCAAAGAATAAGAATCACATCATTACGAATGAGGGGGAGAGCAGGGTGGGGACCGAAGGCCCACTGGTGAGTAATTGGTCACCCCTTTAGAGGGGAGTAACGGGGAGGAGACAGACCAGTCAAGGGGCAGCCGGGCAGTGATGATGCATACAACTTTCCTCTAGTTTCTGAAGCCTTCCTCTCCCCCCCCCCCACCCCAATTACCATGGTCCCAACTCTACCTTACAAATCCAGATGGACTGGAGAAGGTACACTAGTAGAAAGGGGAGTTGGAGATATGGGGAAACCAAGATGGATGGGCCCCTTCGGGCCAGTAGTGAGATTGGAGCTGCTGGAAGGGTGGAGAGAAGATGGGGTAGAGAACAGAACCAACTGCCAGGATATACACATAAGTTCCTATTGGAAGGACGGGCATCAAAGGAGTGGGTTGGGGAAGAAGTCGGGCAGTGTAAGATATGACAGAACAATAATAATTTATAAAGTATTGAGGGTTGGTGGGGAGGGAGATCAGGGGAAGAGGGGAAAGGGTGGAAAGCCGATATCAAGGGCTCAAGGGGAAAGGCCGATGTTTGGAGAACGATAACAGCAGCGGACATGTGAAGGTGCGTGGAACAGTATATTTATGTATTGTGAAAAATGATGTATGAGCCCCCAATAAAATGATTTTTTTTCCCACTGTGCATGGTTTATTTGGTGTTTTAGTTGGTAAAAATATGGAACGCTTCACGAATTTGCGTGTCATCCTTGCGCAGAGGCCATGCTAATCTTCTCTGTATTGTTCCAATTTTAGTATATGTGCTGCCGAAGCGAGCACAATAAAATGATTTTTAATTAAAAAAAAATGCTGGGAAACTCAGCGCGTACACGAGTATATACGGTAAGCAGCAGTGCACAGCTGTTACACAAGCCTCTTACTGCAGCATTCGTCACAAATGGCCAAAGGCAGAGACAAGCCAAGTCGTCTTTGTTTTTCCAGATGAATATAAAACAGACAGAAAACAACCAACCCCCTGCCAGCAAGTCAATTCCCAGCGGCCCTAGTTGAGAATCTGAAGGCTATAGGTCATTATGGCTGCAGACAGCCTCGTTTTTCCCTTGCAGAGCGGTGCGTGGGTTTGATCCGCCAACCTTGCAGTCAGCAACCCCACACTCACCCAGCAGTGCCGCCAGGGCCCCTTGGTCCCCTACCTGAAGTGCAGCACGACTCAGGCAGAGAAGAAATGGCCTTCTTACCAACACATGCTGCATGTGGATGAGCCTTGACAACTTGGCGCTGAGGGAATGAGTGGACACAGAGGAACACCCGTTGTCTGCTTCCAAGGACATGAGACATCCAGAGACCAGAACGGATGGGTGGTCCCAGGCGTGGGAAGGCAGGCAGTGAGCTTTCTTTTGGGGGTGCAGACTCATTGGGAAAAGGCTGGTGATGGTAGGTGCCTCCTGGGGAAGCACCATCATGGTCACTGGGTTAGAGCCTTACCCAAGTTCCTTCAAGTTCCATGCTTCACTTTCCTCATAGGGAGGACAGACCTCGTGCTATTGTCTTTCCCACAGAGAACAGGCGCGCACACACACACACACACACACACGAAGAGCTGCCCCCACAACCTGTCTGTCAGAGATGTAGAAAGGGAGAGACAGAGCACTTAAGTAACTTGCTCGGGAGCCAGACAGCAGGTCAAGGTACCTCCCAAGCCAGCTCTCAGGCGTCAGTCACCCTTCTCTCAGCAGCCGCCCCACTGCGCGTGGCTTAACTTGTTCTCTGTGCCTGCTGGACTGCGTGCCATGAGGGCTGTGTACAGCCGGGCACCACTGTTGACAGCACCACTGTTGACAGACCCTGGGTAGCTGCCAACTGTCAGGCTGCCCAGAGCAGCTCTGGGCACGTGCCTGGACATGAGTCTGTGCGTAGAGGGGGGATTGCTGAGTCAAGTGGGGGCCTGCTAGCGTTTCTTTTAAACCTAAGCTTCAGTGTCACCCAGATGTTTGTTGACGGCTGGATCACATGGCCAGGGGGGCCGTCCGGCCCCTTTTGAGGCTGCCACACATTCACGTTGCGTCCAGCTGCTTTCCTGTGGGCTCACAAAGGGCATGACTGCACCTCAGAGTTTTTGAGGACCTTCCTTGCAACATCTCGGGAAAGGCCTGTCACAGATCAGAAAACCCAGTCACCGCCATGAGCGATGAGAGACACATGGCAGTTAGGGTCAGGACTCCAGGCCCCAGATCTCCCAGAACCCAGGGATGTGCTCCGGCTCCCATGGGCGCGGCCTGCCTGTCCCCTTTCGACATTCCCAGTGCTGAGCACAGGACCTGCAGGAACAGGCGAGGGTTGGGAGTGACGCATAGGGAGCCCACGCACCCAGGCACTGAGAAACGCAGTCACTGCCCGCGGCCAGTGAGTCCTATGCTCATCACCTGCTCCGGGCAAATGTCCGTGGGGATCACGCCCGTGTTACAGAGAAAAAAGATGAGGCATGGTGTGTGTGTGTGTGGGGGGGGGGGGTATTAAGTGATTTAGCGAAAGCCATGCAGTCACTTGAAGGCAGACCCGAGGTGCAAACCACCATGTGATGATCCCACCATGGGCTCTTCACCCCGCCCCCCCCCCAAGGGCTCCCTCCGTGTTTGAGTGCCACCCCTGCTCCCTGTCCCCCATCACCTGTTGGCCACCACAGCCCCTTTCCCACCCCTTTCTTTCTAACTGCAGGCAGAAATGGGAAAGTCCCAGGGCTGATGCCTTTTCGTGAAGCCCCAACCTCTCCTCTGCCATAAGAGTTCCTCTCTGTGACTGTGGGTCACAGTCTGTGAGCTCCCAGAGGGCAGGGACAGAAACAGCCCCCATTCAGTACCCTGGTGCACCCCACCCCACAAATGCATGGAATGGGGCCAGCTCCCCATATTGTCTTCTCTATGTGTGCATGACTCTCCTGTTTTGGGCTCCACAGTGGTCGGCCTTGACATTCAAGATGAGATGGGCAGGCACGAGGTGGGCCACATCGACAACTCCATGAAGATCCCACTGAACAACGGGGCAGGTTGCCGCTTCGAGGGCCAGTTCAGCATCAACAAGGTACGGAAACCCTGCCTGGGCCCCGTGGTCCCTCCCGTCCCAGAAACTGGGTGGCAGAGCCCCCGGCGTGCAGCTTCTGGAAAAGGTCTCTGAGCCCCGGCGTCTGACTCTGAAGGAAACGCACCTCTCCCCCTGTGTAGCAGAGACCTCCGTATCCGGAGGCCGGAGCCAGGAGTTCAGGAGCCAGCACCAGGCTGTCCTGACCAAGTGGTACCCACACATCGTGTGACCCTTCTCCCTTGTCACCGCCATGCTTTCAGCCTCAGGTTGAGCACGTGGTATCATTCTACCCACTTCAGAGGGTTGGCACGAGGGCGAAATGAGCGAATCTGCTTCCACTCCTCCTAAGTCATTTTATGAAGCACTTTCTGTCTTACGCGGTGGTAGAAGCTTTGCCTTCCCTGAAGAAGACTAGGGTTCAAGGGTTCAATCCTGGCCCATGCCCCCTTGTGCAGCCACTGCCCATCCGTCAGTGGAGGTTTGTGCGTCACTGAACTGCTGAACACATTTTCAGCAGAGCGTCCCGAGAAGAAGAGAGGAGGAAAAAGACCTGGCCACCGACTTCGGAGAACCAGGCGGTGAAAAGCTAACAGACTGCAGTGATCTCGTCTGCTGGTTGCGGGTGATGTGGGCTGGGCAGATGTGTGCCGTGTTCTCTCCAGTGGGCAGGTGGCGTTCGACCCAATGGCAGTTAACAGCAACCCGAGTGTGTTCCAGGCTGGGTTTCCCACTCAGAGTCGATTGCGTTTGATAGGTGGCCAGTGGAGCTTATTCTCTAGGGACGGGAAGCTGGTCATAAACAGATGAAAACACAATTCAGTGGGGATGAGGAACAATGCAGGGAGGCTTGGCTGCAGTGGGTTTAGAAGCACATGGTTAGCTCCAGGGAACCCTGCAGGTGTCCCTGCTGTTCCGTCACTGCACCAGCTCTCTGAGGTTTGTACCCCTCTTCCTGACCCTCAGAGCACAGAATCGGTCCTTGGGAGGGCCCTCCAAGAGCATGCAGCCTCTGCTCTGACTCTTATTTTGGGTATTTTCAGAGTAGATCCCCATTACAGCCCTATGAGCCCATGGAACAGAGAAAGACACGGAGACCCAGAGAGGTTAAGCATCTTGCCCCTGGTCACTGAGCCATGCGGTACCTCACACCTCCCTGTCTGTCTCATCCACACACAGCCCCTGGCCATGCCTGGATTTGGCTTTCCCTCCCCCAGCCTTCCAGAGGTCCGTTCCTCCAACCTCCAGCAAGGAAGTGGAAGTGACAAGCCCACAGGCTGCCCCTAGCCCAGAGACAGGTGTTACAGTGATCCCCACCCCTCTTACACGCAGCAGGGCCATAAGCAGAGATCGGGAACTCTTGCATTCCAAACAAGACTACAGGCCTCACTTGGCTTACAAAGTTGGAGGCTTTCGCTGTGCTAGGCCTTCATTCCACAAGCAGCCATAGGCGACAACCCAGAAGCCAGGTCTCGGGCAGCATAGTCAGTTATGCAGAGGGGCCTGGGGCCAGCCGCTGTACCATATTCTGGCAGTGTTTGGGTTTTGTGGTTTTTGTCATCCAGTCATTACTGATTTATCGCAGCCTCACAGGACAGGGCAAGGGAACCCCAGAAGGTTTTCTCAGCAGAAATCTTTACAGGACTCATCACCATTTTCCCCCTGCAGAGTGACTGGTGAATCCGAACCACCAACCTTCATTCAGCAGCTGAGCGCATAGCTTTCGTTCCACCTGGGCTCCGGGGGACCTTTCAGAAATGTGCCTTCTCAGCCCCCACTTCAGAAAAACTGAATCAGCGGGGCGTCCAGGGGTCTCTGGAGCCCCTACAGTGTGGAGAGAAAGAGCTGGGCTGGTCTCAGGAGACCTATGTAGGAAGAGGGTGTCAAGGGCAGTGATCGGAGCCTGGGGACTGCAGACACGCCAAGGAGTGCCAGGTGCCAGGAACTTTCAAGGGCTCCTTGAACTTGGATAGTGTACTAAGGGTGCTCCTCCCCCCAAACGGTAACAGAACCAGCTGAGATGCTTTAAGTTTTTACAGGAACAGACAGCCTCATCTTTCCCCCTGAGAGTGGCTGGTGGATTTGAACCACTGACCTTGAATTTAGCAACCCAACCCCTAACCCACAGCTCTACCAGAGATAGATAGATAGATAGATAGATGATAGATAGATAGATAGATAGATGTTGATATACATATCAATATGTATATACTAAAACAAAAACCAAAGCGCATTACCATCAAATCAATGTGACTCATAGTTCTACCCTATAGGACAGGGTGGAACTGGCCCTGTGGATTTCCAAGACTGTAGCTATGTATAAGAGTAAGAAACCCTAGCTATCTCCTGAGGAGCTCCGAGTGATTTTGAACTGCTGACTGTGAAGATGGTGCCCAACCTCTGCAGCAGCAAGACTTCTTATGTATATTCTAGGAAGCTTAAAATAAATCATGGACAAGTGGAATTGAAAGATAATGAATTTTCCATAAACTTTTGAAACCATATTATCTATGTGTATACATATATAAAGATATATACATATACACATATCCTCAATTCTCACTGCCATCAAGTCAGTGTTACTCATAGCAACCCCTGTGGGTTTCTGAGACTGTAACCGATTACTGGAGTAGAAAACCCAGTCTTTCTGCCAATCATGAGGATTGCAGCCCAAGGCATACCCACCACCCCACCAGAGCTCCCTGAACTATATGCAGAGGGGTGTGTGTGTGTGTGTGTGTGTGTGTGTGTGTTCTCAGAGAAATCGGGCTTGGTTCATTTTAAGGAATTCGTATTGTATTGGCACATAAGTATATACGTTGCCATCAACATTTCCAAAATATTTTCTTTCTATTTGAGCCCTTGATATCAGCTCCTCTTTTTTCATCACTTTCCCACCTTCATGAATCCTTGATCCATGATATACTATCATTGCTATTTGATGTTTAACACAGTCTGTTGTCTCCCTTTATCCATATTTCTGTTATTCATCCCCCTGGGGGGTGGACTATATATCCAATCTTGTGATGGGTTCCCCACTCCCAACCCCCTCCCCCTCTCATGGTATTACTACTCTCACTACTATTCTGAGGATTTTATCTGTCCTGAATTCCATGTGTCAAGAGTTCTTATCTGTACCAGTGTGTGTGTACTCTGGTCTAGCCAGGTAGAACTGGGTCATTGTAAGTGGGGGCGGTGGGGGGGGGGGGGGGGGGGGGGGGGGGGGGGGAGAAGCATTCAGGTCCTAGAAGAATGTTGAGTGTTTTAGCAGCGCTATAGGGCTTCCTGGTTGAATCATCCCTTCCTTGTAACCCTTCTGTGGGGGAATGGCCAATTATCTACAGATGGACTTTAGGTCTTCACTCACAATCCCCCTCATTCACATCGATACAATTGTTTGTTTTGGATCTTTTGATAGTTAATGCTTAATCCTCTCGACAGACACCTCATGATCACACAGGCTGGTGTGCTTCTTCCATGTGGGCATTTTTGCTTCCCTGCTAGATAGCCACTTGCTTAAGTTCAAGTCTTTAAGGCCCCAGACAATATATCTTTTGATAGATGGGTACCATCTGCTTTCTTCATCACATTGCTCATGTACCCATTTTGTCTTCAGCGATCATGTCAAAAAAGTGAGTATCAAAGAGTGCAGGTTATCTGAACAGTGTTTAGGGAGGCCTTGAATAGAGGCCCAAAATCCATCTGCTTTTTTAATACTTAACATAAATATATGTATAATGACCTCTATCCTTTTCATTGTAAATAAGTATAGGTACATATATACATGCCTATAGCTATGCCTCTATGTCCCACTATCACGCTCACCCGCCATTCGACTCTCAATAATCCTTCCCCGATACATGGCACTTGATCAAACCCCACCAGGCATTATACGCCCTCCTCACCATCACTTTCAGATCTCTCGTTCCCCTTGTCCCTGAATTTGTTACCTCACCGCCTTCTTCTCTCTCGTGCCCTCCTGGGACCGCCAGTCCTATTATTTTCTCCTTGGGATTGTTTGCCCCGCCTATCTTACATAGATAGACAAAGGGGGAAGGAAAAAAATGTGCTAGATAGCTCCGAGTCTGTCTGCTGATCCTTATGAGTGTTTCCAATCAGGTCTGAAGAGGTGCCAAGCCCTGTCCCTGAGTCAGAGGTCTATTTTCCTTGGGGATTTGGGGACTCTGCTCCCCTTGCTGCCCTGTTGCCCTCCCATCACGCTTCACCCACTGTGCGTGGAGCAGACCAGGCACACGTTCCACACAGTGTCTCTAGCGCTGGCCCCCACAGCGTGTGGGTCCACGAAGGAACGGCGTGTCTCATGATAGGATCAGCCCTACGATCCTCTCTCTACATTGGCGCTCCAAGCAGGGATGTCGTCCCCAGGGCTGGGTGGGCCATTGTGTTAGTCTTGAGACGCCACTTTTCTTTGGGACACCTCCATTTTTGTTCATAAAGCGTTCAGCTGACTGGGGGAGGCCCCTCCTCCTTGTGGAGGCTCACTTGCTCTACTGTGCACCTGTCGTTCCCCACCGCTAAACGAGACTCCCCTGCAACATGCGGACCCACGCGGATGGACACTGGCCCCTGCACAGTCCTGCCAAATGGACCTACGCAAGGAGTCATCACAGGTGGCAGGGGAGGAAGTCACCTCTTTCTTTCCTCAAATGCAAACTCAGCCTCTCCTTCTTTGAGAGAGGAGCAACAAGTGGCGCCCGTGCCACTGTCCCCACTAGGAATGGCTGCGTCTCCGATCCCATTCACCTGGCTGCAGAGAGTGTTGCCCTGCTGCTTACATGCATGACTGCTTTGACTCTGCGGTATCTCATGCCTGCCTGAGATCTCATTATTACTGTCTATGTCAACTTATTTTCTCTTCAGTTACGGAACAAATAGAATTTTTTAAAAGAATCCCCCTCCTGTGTTATTCTATGCGTTTTATTTTCTGGCTTTAAGGTGTTCTTAAGCTTTTAAAGTCTAGGTCTAGGAAAGGGTCTGCAGCACAGAAGACACAAGAATGGGAAGTCTAGAGAGAAGCAATGCCCAGGCTGCAGGCAATGAGACCCCCCAGGTTGAGGACAAGGGAGGGGAGGTGGCAGCAAAAGGTCCCAGAAGGACATGGACTGATGGGAGGCCACAAGCCTGGCCAGGCCCTGGACTCCTGAGGAGGGCTGCTGTCTCGGGGCTAAGCCAGTGAGGCAGGAGGGAGACCGTGTTCCGTGGACATGCTAAGAAGGGTCCTGGGAACATCGATGAGTGGGGAGCACAGGACAGCTGCAGGAGGCAGTGGGATTGGCCAGACCTGGTGGGGTTGGCCAGGGAGGGAGGTCCAGGTTCACGGGTAAGTTGGTGGAGGGCTCAGTCTCTTCATTTGACCTCCAGTACCCTCTGAGCTTCCCTTTATAAGCCTGGAGAACCAAAGGGTCCCTGCTGGGGGGAGGAGGTCACCAGGCCTTCCTCCTCGTCTAGTGTCACCTAGAACTCTCCAGAAGCTGTACAGCATCACAGCCACACGCAAGCCTCCCTGGGTACACAGGAAGGGCCCTGGCCGGGAAGTGGACTCAAGGCTGCTGTGAGGAAAGTGAGGATCCCGGCGCTGATGCACCACTCGCTCAGCGCTCCTTTCATAGCCGTACCACCACGTGGCTGCGCCGGTGCCTGGCTCCATGATGGGTCCTGGGAAGGATTCCCCAGAGCAGCTGGCCGGCCTCTGGCCCTGGGAGGCACTGACCGTCTGCTATGTTGGGCATTCAGACCCGGAAGTGGTGGTCTGAGAACATTGAGCTAAGCCTCGGACCAGGGAGGGGTGAGACACACGTGTCAAAAAACAGGGACACTCTAGGGCAGTGGTTCTCTACCTCCCTAATGCCAGGACCCTTTCAGACAATGCCTCGTGATGTGGTGACCCCACCAACCATAACATTATTTTCATTGCTACTTCATCACTGTCATTTTGCTACTGTTATGAATTGGGAAACCCCTATGAAAGGGTCGTTTGACCCCCAGTGGGGTCACGACCTATGAGTTGAGAACCGCTGCACTAGGGGGTAAGCAAGGAGACACTGAATTTATTCGGCTTTCTGTGTCCAGCGCCCAGGAGATGGTAATGGGCACAGGAGACAGGATGAGTACCCAGAGCTCCCCACAGCTGCCATGTTGGGGCTCCCAGCTGGTGCTGGGTAAACTGGGTGCCGGTCTCCATGAGCATGATGCAGCGCTTGCTACGGTGGGTCAAAGACCAGGGACAGTCAGTGTTCCTTCCCCGCCCTTTGTCCCCTCTCCCCCACCACATGCTGGGTGCAAGTACACTTAGGTAACATACATGCTTGATGCCTCAGAAAGGGCACTTCTTGGGGGGAGGGGGACACGGACTCTGAAAGAGTCGCCCCAGTCTGCCTGTGGCACCCATGGAGGAGGGCCCAGCTGCTGTGTGTGCCAGCACAGGCATCTTCACAGCCACCCTGGGGAGACAGAGGCCTGGGCCATCAGGATCAGAGCAGTGAATCCCTACATCCTGCTCTGCTGGAGGTTTTGTGAAGCTTCCATCTCTGGTGAAATGGCAGGTGGTGTCTGTGGACTCCACACCATGACTAAGTCACCTGGGCCACTCCCCTCCACATCTTAGATCTTAGAGCCTAGTGTGTCAGGCACAGAGTTAACACAAGTGGGGTGCTTGTCTGGAGGTCTGGAAGGCGAGCAGTTTGAATGCAGGGGCCGGGCAGGCCCCTCTGCACCTCCACAACCCAGCCTTCTGCAGCCCTGGGCTGTCTCCCACACCTAGCAAGGACAACCCCCACCCGGTAGGGCTAGCATTTGCTGGGCTGAGGATTCAGGATCACAGTGCTTATTTCAGTGGGGGTGGGGGTGCGGGACACAATTCATTCGATAAAAGGGGGAGTGGAGATATCCTGCTTCATGTTGTGACTTCAGGGAGCTCCCAGTTGGGAGCCAGGTTGGGGGGGGGGGGTCTGTCAGAGGCCCACCGTGACTGCACGCTGTGGTGACACTTTTAGCAGCCCCCACTCCCCTCGGGTCTCCCAGCCTCAGCTTCCCACTGCTCCATACACATTTGCCTGTTCCAACCTGCCCAGCCCAGCAGGGGCCCATGGAGAACACCCAGATCCTGAGAGGCAGGGCGGCAAGATGGGGCAAGGGTGCGGGCCTGACTCCAGTGCTGTTTCAAGTCTCCCCGGTCACTGACGTAGGTTCCTAAGTCACCGGCCCTGCGAACATTGTCTCGTCTTTGTTCAGCCGAGGGTGTGCTTGCATGATTCAGCCACCTGGATGGATTCAGCGGGGAGCGGGGTACTGAGTCACAGCCCTGGGGGGGGGGGGGGGGGGGGAGCTAGTGCCTGGGAGCTCACACCTCAACTCACTGAACTCTGGGAGTGTGAGGCGCAGGCCCCAGAAGGACACACGCTAGCCGGCTAGCAGCTTTTCACTTCCAGGCGTGGACATCAATGGGGATCTTCGTTCTAACTGTACCGTGAGAATGTTGATAAAGGAATGTGCCCAGGTACTGCTTGTGTGATGAGAACTGAGTGTACACACACACACACACACACACACACACACACACCCCTCTCCCCACCACCCTGCCTCTGTATGTCCCACCCTCCTGCTGGCAGCTGCCCCGAAGACAAGCCTGTGTTCCTTCCGCACACCCCACCCAGTCCCCTTTTGGTTACCATCCCCACCTGCTGATGGGGGACACTGAGGCACAGAGTGATTCTGAAACTGCCTAACGAGCCCCAGTGCTGCCGTGGTTACAGATTGAGCTGCTAACCACAAGATCGTGAGTTCGAAACCGCCAGCCACTCGGGGGAAGATGAGACTTTCTGCTCCCATGTAAAGCTATAGTCTCGGACACCCACAGGGACAGTGATACTCTGTCCTATAAGACCCTATAGGTCGCCACAAGTCAGACTCGAGAGCAGTGAGTCTGGTTTGAGTCTGGGAGCTCGGCCCAGCTAGGAGGGAGACCAGAGTCAACCCCCTGTGGTGGCCCTCAGAGGTCCCAGAGCAGGTGCTAAACTTCATGGGATGTCTCCCAAAGCGGCCCTTCCTCCTCCCAGACCTGGTGGACAGTCACCTCCTCTGTCCTGACCGGGTCAAGTCCCAGCCACTGTGCTAAGCCAACGCACCCCCAATAGTGAGCTCCTGAGGCCGGGAGCGGGTCCTGCTCTTCTCAGCGCCACTGGGCCAGCCCGAAGCTCAGACAGAAGTGTCCCTGCTGGCAGGCCCTCACCTCACCCTGGGTGTGAAAAAGTAAGTGGCCTTTAGTTGACGGCCACATGCTAGACCCTGGACTGTTTGTCCTTCCTGCCAGGCTAGGTAGAGTCTGGGTGAGCTGGGTTCCCATGAAGCCTGGCTGGGGTGTAAACGGCCCCACCGCCTCCTCCTGGTGGTGGCCAAGAATCTACAGGTGGCAAAGCACAGGCCGGGGCACATCCAGGGTCAGACTCTTGCCTGGTCCCGTCCCCACACCTGGCACCTCCTGAACTCCGGACCCCAGGGGCCATCATCCCTCAGTGAAGGGTTTAGGGCTGAAACATGGGAGTGCCAAGACGGTGCCCTCAGACCCGGGCTCGGCAGCAGGCAAGCACTGCAGTTTCTTCCGGCCATGAGCCTCCGTGCCTCTTCTGTGAGACCGCAGTAACAGGTGCTTACCTGGACTGGGTTCAGGTTCATCCCTACAGTGAGCACTCCTGGAGTGTCCCTCGGGCCGGGCTGGACAATATCGCCAGCAACCCCTTGCCCTCAAGCCCCTTCTGACTCCTAGCACCTCTGCAAAAACCACGGCCATTCTGACTCCACGACACGATAGGGCAGGGGCCCCCACCCCTGTGGGCTTCGAGACTAACTCTTTACAGAAATAGAGATGCTCACCTTCGTCACGGGGAGCAGCTGGTGGGTTTGAACGGCTGACTTTTCAGTTAACAGTCCGACCCTTAACTCACTGTACCACCATGGCTCCTACCAGGGAACAAAGCAGACAAAATCCCGACTGGCGGATGCTGACAGCTACTGGGAGGAGAGAGTGGAGAACACGACCCGATGGGGAAAAATTAAACTGGTGGGGGATGGAGGCGAGTCAGGGAGCACCCCTCTGATGCAGTGCTGCTGAGCAGAGGCCTGGGGAAGGGGAGAGGGGTAGCAGGAGCTACAGGAACCCTGAGGTCACTGCTGGGCACAACTCCAAAAGCAGCTGGAGACCCACCTGGCCAGAAGGGAACAGGCCGACAGAGGGTCTGACGGCCAGAGCACAGCCAGCTCCATGCCAGTGTGAGGACCCAGAGAGACCGGAGTCTTGGAGGGTGATGAGCAGGGGAGTGATGAGACCAAACATTGGGTTCCAGAGACCCCCTCTGGGTGCTATGGAAGGGCAGCCTGGGTGGGAGACAAGGGCAGAAGCTGGGAGTCCCTTAAGGAGACTGATGCCAGTGTCCACTCAAGAGAAGGCCTAGACCCGGGGAAGAGTGAGGCTTGAGGAGAGGCTACGTGCCAGCAGTGACTGGACGTGGGGGTCAGAGGTTAGCGACCAGAGGCCAGACTGGTGCTGGGGATTTCTGTCTGAGCAGCCAGGTAAATGGAAGGATCTTTTGCTGGAAGAAGGGGGCATGGGGGTGTCTGAGGGGCTCTGGGCATTCTGTGGTCCTCAGGGCCATTTATTCCTTGCCTACAAGGGCCTGCAGACCCAGGGAAGAAATGAGCCTGCACAGTCCTACCTTCCGGGAGCCCACAGTCTAGGGTGCTGAGGCAGTTGGTTGGTTAGGGGAGTATTCTTGATTTGGGGCTCAAGGAAGACCCTGTTGATCTGCAGGCCCAGAGGTCATCCCCCTTCCCACTGTTGGGTCAAGCGCCCAGATGGCAGAGCGGTTGCTGGTGAGCGGTGCCCAGACTGCAGGTGGACTGTCTACACACAAGCTCACTGGGTAGCTGCTGCTACTGCCCCATTCTACAGATGAGGAAGCTAAGACTCAGAGAGGGGCGGGGCCTTCCCCAAAGCCACACAGCGAGGACATGTCCAAGCCAGGATCCACAGCCAGCCTGCGCACCATCTTCTGAGACAGCCGACCAAATGTCAAATGTCCGCCTTTCTCCCCAGGTCCCAGGCAACTTCCACGTGTCCACACACAGTGCCACTGCCCAGCCACAGAGCCCGGACATGACGCATGTCATCCACAAGCTCTCCTTTGGGGACACATTGCAGGTGAGCAGGAAGCACGCTGGGCAGGGGCTGGTGGGGGGGCGTGTTAAAGGGCAGTGTCACAGTGCCCTCGGGCCCCTCCAGATCCAGGGTGAGTCTCCACACGGGGACACTTGTCTCTTCTGCTCTTGACTCCCTCACCCATTGACACTGACCCTGCCTTTGAAGACAGGAGCTGCACTCCATCAGGCACTGGCTGAGCCCTGGGCCCGGGGCAGGGACTTCCCGTGAATGAGCAGGGACTAGCAGCGGCTGCACTGCAGCCTGGGGTGTGGAAGAGCCGGGGCTGGAGAAACCACTCTTCTAGGGATCCCCAGCAGGTAGCCTGCTGAATCCGGAGTGCAGCCCGCCGCCCTCGCTGCTCAGGGATCAGGGCTGTGAAATCGGGACAACACAAAGAATGGAGGTCTCCCGCATCTCGTGTTGCTCTCCCATTCACAAAGACACCCTGTGCCTCGGCGACGGCAGGGTCCTCCGCTGCGCTGAGTGCACAGCAAAGAACCCACAGAGCTGTGGCTGCGCAGGGAGCAGGAGGGGGGGCACTGGTGCTCCCCACTCCTCTCCAGTCATCCCAAAGGCAGGCTTTGCTTCACCGAGACAGTAAGGCTCACAGAGGCCACATCGATGCGACCTGGCCGGGCTGGGATCGATCGGGGCCTGAGGCCCTGACCTCAAGTCACACATGATGCAATTCTTGATCCGTGACTGAGGTGCTTGGCGGGGCTCGCTCTCTGAATCTCGCACGCACGCACGCAGGCACACGCGCACGTGGGTATGTGATGAGACGCTTGCACACCTGTTCACACATCTGCCCAGACCATCTGCACTCGAAGCTGCCTGTGCGTGCACCCTGCCCACACTTGCACATGTTTAGAAATGCACTGAGGCACAGTCCCCACACCCCCTCAGTACCTCTTACACACCCGCCACTAGGTGAGACATCACATGCGGACCCACACTGCCTAGGAACGTTCACTCACTTGAGCCACGTGGCTCCATGGTATACCTGATGGTGAGTCTTCTCCCGGGCCAAGTCCTGGCCTGCAAGCACATCTCAGCAGTGTGTTCTGTAACAGCCCTTTGTTACACAGAATGAAAGACGAGCCTCATAAGCCCATCACCCACTTGCAGGCTGCAGAGCAGAGGTTTGACCTAAACACTGCCTCCCTCCCGTTCACACCCGAGTGTGCGCCTTTCCTTACACACTTCCTTCCCACCAGACACCGCTTACCTGTGCTTTTGGTCCTGGAGGGCCGTGGCCCTTGCCTTCCCATCCCCCTTGGCAGCCCTGGGGGCTCAATTCATGGAGACCAGGCTTAGGAACGATGAGGCTAGACTGTGCACACAGAGACTTGCTCCCCACAGTCTCAGGGAAGGATCATGTGGTGGTTGGGAGCCCGCATTCCCAGCCTGCCTTCATGGGTTCACATCCTGGACCCGCCACTTCCTGGTTGCATGGCCTCAGATACCTAATGTGTTCTCCCTGGGTCCCACTGCCCCCATCTATAAAATGGGGGAAATAGCAGTACCAGCCTCACAGGCTCATGTCGCCATTGTGTGCTGGTGAAGCGAGCAGTCCCCCTGAAGCCCATAGACCAATAGGCTGGCACCGAGCACATGGTCAAAGGAAGTCACGGTTGCCATTAAGGGATGTCATCTGGTCACCCCATGGCGGCCACGCAGGATAAAGCTTGTTGCCGGCCCGCCAGGGACTCACTGCTGTGGAGGTGACAAACTGCAAGCTGGCCATGGGGGACATCATATACCGGGCAGCACCCTCGCCACCAGCTCACCACAACCTCATATCAGCCTGGCACTGGGAACCCCAGGTCATGCAGCTCCTTGGTGACATAGCTGGAATCTGGGCTGTCTTTGCCCCTCACCACACCCTTTCCTGCTCAGAACTCTCTCCCTGAGAGTGGCATTGTGGGTGACACCGAGCTGGAGGGGAGCTACTTCCCCACCCTAAAGAACTGGCTCAGAGCAGCTAGGGAACCTGAACTTGCCCGAGGCAACCCAGCGTGTAAGAACCCAGGTGTGTCACCTCTCCACAGGGTGTCATACAGTTGTGTATTCTTCAGGTCCTCCAGGAGGATCTGCCCTGAGCCAGGCCCAGGGCAAAGAGCGATGACTAAACAGTCATGTAAGTGAAGAGGGCATCAGGTGTAAACCAACTTGACACCACCAGCCTCCATGCTTCCTGGGTGGTGAGAAGGTTAATGTGCTCAGTTGCTGACCCAAAGGTGAAAAGTTCAAGTCTACTCGGAAGAAAGGCCTGTTAGTCTACTTCTGAAAAATCAGAATATAGTTTACTCTGATGCCCAGGAGGGTGAAGGTGGGGTGTCACCATGAACTGGGGTCCACTTGGTGAGAGCTGGCAGGAGTGGAAGAACGAGGGGCATTAGGGTCACTGAAGCATAGCATATTGGGATAGAGGAACACACACCCCCTATCCTGGAAGGCCTTCCAGAGAAGGCGATGTCCAGTCAAGCTTGCCTTTGTAGGATGGCAAGGATTTGGCCAGGAACAGGACAAAGGAACAGGTCCCCCACAGCAGGGTCTCTCCTGAGTCCCATTCTGTGATGCAACCAACTGGTCATTTCCACACCTCAACATTACTTTCAGAAGAGTGGATCTGCACACACCCATGACCCCATAGTATACCCAGTCCATTAGTCTGGGCAGACAGAGAAACAAACCCAGGGAGACTCCCATGTGTGTAAGCGAGAGCTTTGTATCAAAGAGTAATTGTACATTAAGAAAACATCCCAGTCCAGATCAAGTCCTTAAGTCCGATATTAGCCTATATGTCCAATATCAACCCATAAAGTCCTTTTCAGACTCACAAAACACATACAATGACACTGAATGCAGGAAGATCACAGACCAGTGGGTGGAAAGTCTTGTGGATCCATTGGCAGTAGAAGCAGCTCTAGTGGCAGGGGTCTCCACGTGGCTCCTCCAGCTCCAGGGCTCTAGTGTTGCTCCGTGTGTCTTGTCAACAGAAATGTCTCACAGGTAGATAGTGTGTGTCCCACCTCCAAGGAGGAAGATAGGAGTTCCCAGAATTCTTAGGAGAAGGCCAGGTCCACACTGGCCATGCCCTGATTGACAGGCTGGACTCCACCCCTTTGCAAGTTGACAGGAGATTATGGAACTGCCACACTCAGCCATGTCCACCAGGCAGGTGAAGGGAGAGCCAGGGCTTGTGGGGAGTGAGGAGCTATCACAGATTCAGGACAGGAGAGCCTAGCTGCCACCTCAGCCCAAGGTGATGGAGAGCCACCTGAGGCAGGTGAAGGGGAGAAGTGGGGAGGGGCTGCAGAGAGGGGAAATACCTGTCCTGCTGTGTGCAGGTGTAACAGGGAGGGCATGGCCCCATGCTTGGTCACTGGTGGTTGCTCTTAGCTGCTGCTGGTGACCCCCAACTCATAGAAACCCCACCCTGCCTGGTCCTGGGTCACCGTGTAGAACCCGGTTCCTTGGGGTCTCTCCTGACTGTGATCTTTCAGAAGTAGATCTCTAGCCTCTCTTCTGAGGTCCCTCTGGTGGATTCAAACCTCCAGCTTTCCCAGGAACACCCAAGTACATTGATCGTGTGTGTTACCTGGGGATTCTGCCAGCTAAGCAACCTGTGTTCAGGCCCTGTCCCATGCCTGCCCTTCCTGCTATGCATGTGCCAGGAGACTGGGGCCTTAGGAAGGAGGAGTCTGGGGCCCCTGAGTTGCAGCAGCCCCATAGGACACATCTACTGGGGCGAGAAGCGGGCTTTTCACAACTCCTGCGTTTGCTGACTCGAGCAAGGGGCCAGGCCAGCAGTTCAAGGTGCCTCTGCCTTGGGCTTCTTGAATGACCTCATAGTGGGCCAGGCCCCAGATGCAACTCCACCTGAGTTTTCCCTCTGGCTTATGGGAAAGAATTCAAACAGACTTGGATTCGTGCCTGGCTCGGTTGTAGGACCCTCAATGAGGGTCGGCATTCATTCTGTACAAGGGCCCCAATAATACTGGGTGCAGGCATAATATCCGTCATCCCTTCAGTAGTTCCAAGCACAAGGTCCTCTTCTAGAGACTGGACTCCTGATGGCTTTGTCGGGCTGTCAGGGAAACTGAAAGCTCGGCCACTGTGATGGACAGGCTGCCCAGAGCTTCCAGATGAAGACAGATGGAAGAAAGGCCTGGAGATTGGTTGCCAAAAGTCAGCCCGTGTAAGCCCTGTGGGTCACGACAGAGCAGTGTCCGATACGCTGCTGGAAGGGGGTGGGCTGGGCGACGTTTGACCCTTGTTTGTGAGGTCACCTTGAGTCCCAGCCAAGTCGCCAACGTCAGCAGCAGGCCAGCCCAAGCTGGCACTTCATAAGGGAGCCAGCCAGCAATGACTGTGCCAGCCTGAACTCTGTTTGGTTGCCCCCACCTTCACTCTGGGGGAGGGGGAGCTATAGGGGCCTCATTTACCCATGGCAAGCCCTCCAGACTACCCCAGGCCAGGGTGCACCTCCCAGTCCTCTACAGCCGGGCCTCTGCCGACACTCCTCTGTGTTCCCCTCACAGGTCCAGAACGTCCAGGGAGCTTTCAACGCTCTTGGAGGAGCCGACAGACTCAACTCCAACCGTAAGTTCCCCTGCCCTGAGTCCCGGCAGAGCGGCAGGGAGTGAGAGGGGGGCAGGGCCTAAGAGGACAAGTGTCCCCCACGTTGCCTCTATTCCTCACACAGCCTGCCAAGGAGGCATTGGCCTTGCCCCGTCTAAGATCAGGAGATCAAAGCCCTTCGCCCACCCTCAGGGCTGAGCCCAGACCAGCTGTCATCTTTCTGGTGCTCATCATGACCACAGCCTGGTCATGGTTCATCGAGGTCGTCCCCTGAAGGCCCTGGGGAGGGATGGCAGAGCCCGGGCTCATGCTGGCTCTGCGGCGCCGTGAGAACAGGTCTGTAGGTGGCTTGACCAGGGCTCACCCTCAACCAGGTCGGACCACCTCGAGCACCCCGCCCTCTTCCACTCCCTGATCCCTCCCAATCCACGAGTGGCTGTTCGCTGAGGCCTCTCCCACCTCAGTGCCCACACCTCAGGTAGAGTGTACCCCCCCACAGGCACACCTACACCTATACACACACTCCCATGTGTGTACCCACACACCTGGCGCCTTAGACTCTGGCACATCCAGTCCTGGTATGAGAAACCTGCATTTTTTCATTTCTCTGTCCCGTGAGTGCTTGCCAAGAACAGAGTGGCTCTTGGAAGCATTCGTAGCCACTCCGTCCTGGCTGGCACACCTGACTCCATCTCCTACCAGTGTCTCCAGCCTTTCTCAGGCTAGGGAGCAGCCCGGCCAAGCTTTCAGGGTAGCATTTTCTTCTCGTTAATGAGTTCCATGGTGGCATTTCCTCACCCTGGGACTGCCCTCCGATGCTGATGGCCTTTGTCTGCTGCTCACTACCACTTTCCAGGGGGTGCATACCCACTCTGACTGCAGCAGTCAGGCCAGATGTCCACCACAACTCCTGGCGTGCCCCAGGGTGTCGGAGGGAACCGGGCCTCCTTAGGTTTGTAGGCTGACCCATTGGCACCGCCAGAAGCGACCCCTGGAGCTGAAGTCAATTCACCTCTCTGGTGCATACACCCTCCTCCCTGGTGTCACAGGAGAGGCTGCGCTGTCATTCTTGTCTTCCCATGCCTGGTCATGTGCTGCCACACCTATACTTGCCATTGGTCTGGGCCTCGGCTGCCTGAGGGCCGGAGCATGGAGCCGGGAGGGCCCAGCATGGGAAAGCAGACAGAGGGTATAGGCAGACACCCCAGCCGACTCGGCGCTGGTGCCAAACCCACCGCAGGCTGACTTAGGGGAAGAGCCATGTGCACAGTCAGGCCGCAGAGAGCCGGGGAGCGCCGGTGGCATGCCCATGGCACCCCAGCTTGGAGTCCCTTGGACTGTGGTCTTTGTGGTTTTCTCGGCTCTCAGATCTTCCTCTGCTGGCTGCTACTTGTCCCTCACCTCAGCCCTTCCAGAAGTAAGCCCTTTCCTGCTGACAGACCTGGCTTTCTCCCAACCCCGTCCCTCGGCCCCCTGAACCGGCGTGGCTCTTTTCACTACCAGTGTCCTAGCTGTCTCTCCCCCAGCACTGGGCTGCCTGCTCTTGACACCCCCCCCCTTGAGTAACCCCCACCAGATGGTGGGTGAGCCGAGATACTGAGGATCGGCCTCTGGGGACCCCACATTCCAGGCTCAGCCCTGTGCTCCTCCACCCAGTCTCTGCCACCATAAAGTGAAGTCCAGCAGCCTTCCTGTGAGTTTGAACAAGCGCAGGTGAGGCTTGAGGACTCAGCCTAGGGCACAGGGAGCGTTCGCCATGCCAGGGGGCTTCACAGCGTGCATGGGAAAATGGAATGAAAAGATAACGGAATTTTCCATGAGCCTTCTTGGACACAATTCTGGCACGTTAGTCATTCCCATCTTCACTGTCATCTTGAGCTGTGTGTGTGTGTGTGTGTGTGTGTGTGTGTGTGTGTGTGTGAAAGAGAGGCAGACAGACAGAGACTGACTCATCTCCTGGGCAGGGCAAATGGTTGACACACTCCAATATTAACCCAAAGATCAGAGGTTCTAGATCACCAGAGGTGCCTCAGACAAAAGCCCTGGCAATCCTAAGCAAACCCCATGGAGCACAATTCTATGCCACACATGCAGTCATGAGTTGAAACTGCCTGAACAGCAACTGGTTTCCATGTATGTATGTATATGTGAGGGACCCCTGGTGGTTGGTGCAGTTTGTGCTCAATGACTTACAAGTTGGCAGTTCAGACCACACAGCAACCCCGGAGCAGAAAGGTCTGGCATCTGTTTCTGTAAAGATTAAACTCCAAAAAATGCATCAATTCTGACTCATCGTGACCCTCTAAGACAGGGTAGAAGTGCCCCTGTGGGTTTCTGAAGTTTTAAATCCTTATGGGACTAGTAACCTCATCTCTCTCCCAAGGAGCAACTGGGGTTTCAAACTGTTCACTTTGCTGTTGTTTACCTTACTATGCCCAAGAAAACTCAATGGGACAGTTCTAGTCTATACTACGTGGGGCCTCCATGAATTGAAATTGACTTGAGGTAGCAATGGGTCTGGGTTGTTTTGTTTTAGTATATATATATGTATATACACATATATACATATAGTATATATGTGTGTATATATATAGTATATATGTGTATATACATATACACACATATCAACATTCATGGAAGCAACAGTCAAAAAATCAAAACATGTCCCATCAGGGCAGTGATGCCACACACACACACACACACACACACACACACACACAAGATCAAAAGATGTATTGCATTAGATGAATCTGCTGCACAAGAGCTGTGTAGAGCACTGAAGAGCAAGGATGTTACTTTGAAGACTAACGTGCGCCTGACCCAAGCCATGGTATTCTCCATTGCATCACGTGCACGGGGACGTTAGACACTGAATAAGGAAGACTGTCGAAGAATGGATGTATTTGAATTATGATGCAGGAGAAGAATATTGATGGTCTCATGAACGACTAGAAGGACAAAATGATCTGTATAGGAAGAAGTAAGGCCAGAGTGTTCCTTAGAGGCAAAGATGACAAGATTCCAGCTTACAGACTTTGGACGTATGTCAGGAGAGACCAGGCCCTGCAGAAGGGTATCATGCTTGGGAAAGTAGAGGGACAGTGAAAAAGAGGAAGCCCTCGATGAAGTGGACTGACCCCGTGGCTGCATCAATG
>PVJH01024123.1:0-33641 GCA_004026705.1 Nesogale talazaci | reverse complement strand
CTTGCAACAACGTCTGTGGCAATGGGGTCAAAAATACACTTGTGAGGTATAAGGCCAGATTGTGCTTCCTTCTGTTGAAACGTAGTTTTTGTGGATCAGACAGAACCTATAGTTTGAACCTGTTGTTGCTAAACCTGACGACAGTAGCTTTATATTTGCATAATTTAACCACCTGCCTTGCTTCTAACAGTAGCATCTTACTGGAACTATATAATATCCTTGTGACATGAGCAGGGTAGGCTTCTCCTTAATTAAGAAATGAAGTGTTATTGAAAAACAGAAATGTGCCTCAGACCATAGGGCCAGTGAACAGCAGAGACAGGAATGGAAAGAAACTCTACTCAAAAGATGTAATCTCCCCAATTTCATATGCCTGTTGCAAAACATATGACATACATAAAAAAATAAGGATTAGAAAAGGTTCTTCCATATTGGTAACAAAATATAGGACAGAAAGACAATAAAGAAAGATGGAAGGAAAGAGGAGAAAGAAAGGGAGAGAGAGAGAGAAAGAGAGAGAGAGAGAGAGAGAACATGTAGAACATGTTGGAAGAAAATGGCCAGGATTTACTGAGAGGTACAGAAAAATCTTTGAGTAAGTGGTGAGGGAGATGTTTCTGGATAGGCAGAAGTCAACTTTCTCCTAATTTGCTGTAAATTTAACAAATTTCTAGTGTAGTTCCCAGTGGGATTTTTCAAAGAATTTGTCAAAATGGTTCTAAACTTTATCTGGAAAAAGCTTAATGATGAGTCAGAATTTTATATTTTTAAAGAACAATGCCCCCACCAAATTGGAAAATTTTCTGTTAAACAATAAAATTAATGGAAGTAGAGTTGATGCCAGATTAGACAGAAAAACGTAGACTTGTGGGCCAGCAGTGACATGCAGACACAGACCAGCTAAATGACTACATGGATTTAGACTAGGATGAAGATTGCAGTTTAAACCAGTAGGGGGAGAGGAGATCATTGAACATATGGTGCATGGGCCAACTGGAAATAACTTCACACCCTATTTCCAATTCAATTCCAGATAAGTTAAATATTTATATGGGAAAACTGAGCCTATTCTTTTATCAACTGGAACACAGAATAAGCGAAATATATATACTTAGACTTTTGCTTGATAGCTAAGAAAAAGGATTCCAAAATTTAAGCATATGCAAAAGTTAAATTTTGGCATCACTAAAATTTAGAACAAGTACTTCAGTTATTCAAATAATTAAACATCACTAAAATTTAGTATAGGTACTTCAGTTATTCAAATAAGTAAATAAATAAAACACAACATGGGACTAGTGCAGTTAGCAGCATGACCTTCTCTGGCTTCTCTGTTGCTACAAGTTAGTTTCCCAAAATGCCTCCACCCTCCACCTTTTTTATCTGTTCTGATAACAACCACTTCTACAATGCTACCATTTGTGCTGTGTTTGATAACACAGCCAAAGTAAAAACATTCCTTGTGTCTTAATTTTTAGGTCCATTCCTGGAGTTATTTGAGGTGCTGATTCAAAAGAACTGCATCAGCCAGACCACACTATGTCTAGTTTGTTAGATATGGTATTCCACTCTATTTTCAGCAATTAAGTCAGACAAATTTAGCATAATACTTTTAAATAGGAGAATTCAGTCCCACATTACCAGGGGAGAAAAAATGGTAATAATATTTGAAAAATAGGTGTAAAAGAACCTCCAAGGGAAGCCATATCTGGAACTCTGGTGGCTAGTTATACACTGAGCTGCCAATCAGAAGGTCAGAGGTTCAAATGCAGCAGCTGCTCTACAACGTTTAAGAGATTTAAGGTTTGGAAACCCCAAAGGGCATTTCTTCTCCTTCTTATATTAGGTGGCAGTGAATTTTTCTATTGGTCTGGGAAGCCATACAATATATACAGAGAATACAAATTAGGTACTGCAGAGTTGGAAGACCAGCTGAGGATAGTGGAAAACAAATTGAAAAGGCACATAGTTGGAAGGTATTAGGGCAGTTTAAAGTGTCGAAAATATCAGAATAGCAATTTTTATAAATATTCTGGAGATACAAAATATTCTTCAAATTATGCAGAAAACATTTCATAGTACATTTTAATATAAAGATGTCAGGATAACTCATGTGATAATCTCTTGCAATTGCCACAGAGAACTCGCAGACAATATTCACAGTTAAGGGGATTTAATAGAGGTGACAATCAATTACTACAAATGAGGATCAATCAATACTAGGAAATAGTCATTGGTCCATGGCAACATTTCCACTCAGCTCTCACTGGCACCCAGCCTTTTAGTCATATGGTTACTCAGCTCATACCTCCAGGGGCCAGGAAGTCAGCCTGTCATTGTCTCACAGACCCTAGTCTTGGGCTAGAAGAGAAAGTACCCCAAATTCTTGTTCCTCCTCCAAATCTCCATGCCAATGTCTCTGGTAAAACTGATCTTGGCATCTCTACCGCTTCAGACAGAGATCTTGGACATGCTCTTCCAAAGGTCTTCAGATTTCTTTCTGCATACCTTATGACTCATGGTAGACCAAGAAATGGCTTTGATGGAAGTATGGGTTTTGTCTTTTTGGTGACCATACGCCCCCAAAACCAAAGATCTTGTCTTAAGTAACACTGCTAGCCAAGTAGTTTCAAAGGTGCCCCAAAGGAAACAAAAAGTGTGATTTGGTTCACACCTTCTGCTAATGTCAGGATTTCAAAATAAGAGAAAAGAAAACATCGAGTCCATGCCGACTCAAAGTGGGCCGGTAGGACATCATAGAACTGTCCTTGTGAGTTCTGAGACTGTAACTCTTTATCAGGGCACTCCTGTGGAGTGGCCTTGGGGTTTCAAACTGCTGACCTGGCAGACTGCAGCCCAATTCATGATCATTATGCTATCAGGGCTCCTGGGGTCCAGAAGTCACCCTACGTTCATCTCATAGCAGAGAACTTCCTTCAGAATGGGATCGTAACAATGACAGAGCAAATCATAGGAAAATAAAAGGATGTAGAAAACACCAAAATCTAGAACAAAATAAAAACAGGTTACAAGGAAGAAGAAATCATAGCGTGCCAAAGTTGAACTTGGCTGCATGTGCACTGAGGGAGCTCACTTGGCACTGTTTGGTGAGCTGTGGAACGCTGACAGCAAGGCTGCCGTTGCAAAGCCTCCAGCTGCTCCACAGGAAAAAGATGAGATTTCTATCCCTATAAACGTCTACTGTCTTGGAGCACACCGAGGGGAAGTTCTACTTTGTCCTATAGTCACCATGAGAGGGAATAGAAGACTCAATGACAGTGAGGTGTTTTTGTTGTTGTTTTTACATCTGTATTTGTCTGCTTTCCAAGGCACCCTGCATTATAGCAAAAACTTGTCTCATATATATAATCAATACACGGAAGGGGTTCACCAGAGGCTTAATCCACAAACTGGGGGCAAAGAATTGAAGCTTTAATGTCATTACTTACTCCAGCTTGGGGTTTTATTATTTACAGCTTTTGCATCGCACAAGCTGGTGCACTTCTTCCATACGAGCTTAGCGAACACCTCACTTTGGGGAAGTTTTCTGTATATAAATGGTCAGAGATAGTTTAGGATAGGTAAGCAGGATAGGTAAATCTATAGAGATAGTAACTGCATTAAGAATTTCTTAAGTTTATGTCGGGAGGCTGAAGGAAATAGAGCTAATAATAAAGAGTATAAGAGGAGAAAATATTCTAAAATTGATTGTGTTCATGATTGCAAAACTCCTTTTAATATGGTTAAACTATTGAATTGTGATATATGAATTATATATCAATAAATTATTTAAGAAAAGGATTATAACCAAAGGTATAGAGTCTAGAATAGAATGGTTATATGTCACATAAAGGATTATGACTAGAAATGTCATATCAACCAGCTATATATAACTAATAATGATAATAGGATACATCAATTAACAGAAAAATATATGAGCATGTTAACATGAAAATGAACAAGAGCAAGTACAGATAGTCCCCCAAGATAAAACTAAAAAACATAAAAATTATATAAAATGTTTACTCTATTAGGGAGGAAAAATATGCAAACTAAGAGCCAGGGAGAACTGGTGGCCTAGAATGAAACTCTGGTAGCTTCTTGGTTACAAATTGGGCCGCGATCCCCCTGCGTGGCATCTGGAACCGACTTTGCAGTTTCCCTCTGAGAAAGACAAACTTTCTATTCCTGTCAGCAGTGAAAGTCTTAGAAACCAACAAGGGCACATCTAGTATGTCTTATAAGGTTACACTAATGGCCTGGATGGATGGAAGTGAATTTAGTTTTTTAGTGAGCATATCAAGGCACAGGTTGTTGCCTGTCAATTTAGACTATCAATTAAGAGTAGAAGGACACAAAGTTGTTTAGGGTGAAAGGTAATGGGGGAAATGTTTAGAGTACAACTTTTATCTAGAGAAAATTTATAATATGTATAAAGTAATTTGGTATGTTTATATGACTTAATCTGTTATTTATACTTTTAATGAATTATAGATAGGTATGTAGGAATAAGGACATTATCACAGCATGGCTTGCTATAATCAAACATCTTAAATGATCTTGATATGTACTGAAGGCATTACATTTTATAATTACAAGAAAATTACTTAAAATTTATACTCTAAAAGTTTAAGTAGTTAGTTAAGATAATACAAAGTGGAGGCTATATTTTCTGCTCCATGATCCAAACTGTATTATTTAACTTTTTCTTGACTTAACTAGTCAACGTTTGGTAAGAATAGAATTAAATAAAGGTATTGAATGGTTTGGGTCAAATCTACCAGTGAGGAACACACTCAGACATACATAACACATGTGACCACATTAAAATTCCCTGGCCTACTGACCTTGTGTGAGTAAAATGGAAAATTAGTAGTTACTAGTCACTATTAGTCTATTAGTTTATCATACTGTGGAGACTTGTAGGTTACTATAACTATGAAAGCTGTGTCACTGGTCTTTCATACCAGCAGGTTCATTCAAATCTAGCAAGTTTCAGTGGAAATCCTAGAAAAAGAACAAACTACTGAGAAAGAATTAAATGCCCACTTAAGAGGAAGTTGTGACTAAAACTCTATCCACAGCATAGAAATCAGCATATGCTAAAGGTGTAATGAACGGAAGTAGAGAATTTCCAGACATAGTTTAGGAAGATGGCTCTCTTGGGTTGGAAGGCACTTAGTATGTGACTGAGGGGGAGATGCTTTCTCAAAGTAGAGTCTACCTGGAAGGCACAAATGGAATAAAACCTGTGTGAACAAAGCCTTTGGGATCTTCCTTTGCTAACAAGTCAAAAGTCCAGATGAGAAGAAAGAGTTACACAAATGATAATCCGAACTTGAAATTTATGAAGAAAATTTGGAAAGTTGGAAGTTATCAAAAATGAAATGAAATACATAAAAAAGATACTGTGTATTAGCGAGTTGATATGAAATGGCATTATTCATTTTGAATGAGAAAATTGTGTGGTTTGAATTCTGATGCTGGCAAACAATATGGAAAGCACTACGACTAGCTAAATGACAAATAAATCAGTCATACAAGAACTATGACCAGCGTGCTTCTTAGGGAGGAGGACGTTGAGACTTTGTTTTCCATATTTTGGACGTGCTGTCAGGAGAGCCCAGTATCTAGACAACAACACCAGGCTTAGTAAATTAGAGGAGCAGTGACAAAGAGGAAGACACTCAACAAGATGGATTGACACAGTGGCTGCCACCAGGGGCTCAAGGATAGGAACAATTGCGAGGATCGAGCAGTACCAGGCAGTGTTTAGTCCAGTTGTGTATAGGTCACGATGGATGAGAGCCAACCTGATGGTACCAATCAACAACAACAACAACCACTAGGAGACATGGTATTTATATTCTATCTATACCAATGCCCTGTAAAGCATGGTATTGATAGGATCCAAAAGACCCAAATGATTTGATTAAAATAATGATTTACTCAGGATATGGGTGAAATATGTCACATTACTAATCAATTGTTTATTCAGATTGAAACACAATTTTGCCTGTGATTGGATCTGATTTGTAGCAACAGTTTGTCCTAATATGAAACGAACCTTCAATATATCAATTCAATAGTATTCTGTTTGCCAAGTTGTACAGCTTGGTATATAGGAGTCCTGTTTGCACAGGGGATTTAACACTGCACTCCTAACAGCAATGTCTGCGGTTTGAAAGCAGGCTTCTCCTCAGAACAAAGATGTAGTCGCCTGCTTCTGAAAAGCTGTGGAATTCTGAAAACATTAGAGACGATTTGACTTTGTCTACTGGATCACCATGAGTTGGGGCCAACTCCGTGATAACGAATGGGTGATGGTATCGCTTGGCGTCTGTGAAAAGAAGAGAGCAGTCACAGTTGGACAAAGCAGGGTACTTTTCTGTTTCCTCCCTAGATAAAGGTTCTTTCAAGTTGTTAGAATTGTTGTTATTGGGTGTCACCAATTGGGTCCCGACTCATAGTGACACTATATATAATAGAAACAAAAACTGCCAAATTCTGATTCATTCTCACAAATGTCTGTTAAAACTACACACATAAGTATATTTATAATATCTTAAATCATTAATTACTTCTTTATTCTATACTTCACATATTTTGTTAATTTATTACAAGGTGTAAATTAATAAAACTAATGTCCTGAACAGATGTATATATGAAACTATATCACTGCTCTTCTACTTTAAGGAAAGTGGAGCATGGTCAACTTGTTTTAATACTCAAAAGATTTACAGCTACACATTTCACTGTGCAGTAATAATTTTTTACTGAATTTTTGTGTAGCTTTTATCTGAGGCTTCTGCCTCTACCGACTCAATTTTATTACCATTACCAGTACTCTTAATCTTTTGGCAGCCTTTCAGTAGCCTTAGGGAAGGCAGCCAGCCAGCCAAAGGAGCAATTGGAGTGGGGAGGAGGGGTGGATGGAGGGAATAGAGAGCACAAGTTCAAGCAGCCAGTCAGCCAGAGAGACTGTTAGTTCCAAGAGGTCAGGCACCAGTCAGCCAATATTTGATAAACAAATGAACTCAGCTACTGAACTTCAATCAGCATCTTTGTATTGAGTTCCATCTAGGGAGAGAGATGACCTGACATCCTTAAATACAAGTAGGCTTTCCAACTTATCATTGTGTTCTAGAGCCAAATTCTGAAGAGCATTACATATGTGGCAAGAAATTGTGTCCTTTTCATGTGTGGTGTTTTGAAACAAGATCCAAAGATTTATTCTATTTGTCAACTATGTGGATCAATAATTGCTTAATTCTGTTAAGCAGAATTACTTAATTCTGTTAAGTACTAAGGCCTATTTTAATTTACTGCTATTTAAATCTGTTTAAATACTAATTTCATATTTACAGATAATTTTTCAGCCAATACAAAGAATTCCCAGGCATCTCTTCTCCAGATCTTCCAATTGTTATAGTTTTACTGTATGTCTTTCCTGTTTTTCACTTTTCTACAGTCTTCAAGGCCATCAACTAGTTCCCCCAAACCACAAAATCTACATTTATATAACATTATCATTTAAGCTAAAGATCACATTCAAGTTTCACTAACCATCCCAACAAGTCCCTTTTCCTTCTTTGCTTGGGATTTTATCCAGGACCCAACTTAGCTGTCAGACAATATCAGTTTTTTTTGGATTTATCTCTTCATCTATTCTATCCCTAACATTTACAAAATTCTTGAAGAATATAGTTTCCCTTTTTATCTGTTTGCATCTGATGCAAGAGGTTCCCAGTCTTTGGGTTGTGACCCTTTGGGGGTTGAACAGTCCTTTCACAGGGGTCCCCTGATTCATAACAGTAGCAAAATCACAGTTATGAATTAGCAACAAAAATAATGTTATAGTTCGGGGTCACCACACATGAGGAGCTGTACTAAAGGGTAGTGGCATTAGGAATGTTGAGAACCACTGATCCAATGGTCTTCATGACAGTTTTAAACTATATCTTCTTTGGGGGAAATATAAAAATAAAATAAAAGCAGTGCTCTCTCAATGCATCCTCATTAGTAGGCACATGACATCAGTTTTCCTAATAAGCATCACTACCTATGATGTTACTATTATTTATTAGTGGAGCAAGTTGATATCATGTCCTTTGCACATCTTTCTTCTTGCATTTGACTAGCATTTTGTGGTGTGACACCAATATTCTCTAACATCTTGTTCCATATCAAATTTTGAACGTTAGGTTTAGTACCTATTGAAGACTAGTGTCCAAATTAACATTAGAACAAGGTGACTTCAACAAGTTTGTGGGACTACACTATAATATTTAAATTCCTTTTTACTTGATTTTTTGAAGTCGCCCTCATATATCAACTAACATTATGATGGCTAACAAAGGAGAAGTATTTAGTTTCCTCGTTCTTTCTATATTTACATAGTGTGGTGGGTTAAGCACTGGCTACTAAAAGAAGACCCAAGTTTGAACCTAACAACCATTTCTCAGGAGACAGATGAGATTGTCTCCTTCTCTAAAAATGTTACACTCCCTTACATGATATGGAGCAGATAGTTCTACTCTGTCCTAGAAGGTCTTTACAAGTCTCAAGCTACTCAGCATTGAGACCAAACTCATTCTGATCAAGTTCATGTGGACGCATAGTGACCCTACAGGGCAGAGTAAAACAGTTGCCTGAGTTTCAAGGACAGAAAATAGTTACAGAAACAGAAAGCTTCATCGTTCTCCCAAGGAGCTCTGTTGGTTTTGAGCTGTGGACCTTTGGGTTGGCAGCCCAATGATAACCTACTCTATCTCCAGGGCAATCTTTATTCCCAGGGTGATCTCCACCTCAATAAGGTGGGTGGATAGACTCATACTTATTTTTTAAATTACAGCTCTTTGTGTGTAGCAGTGAGTACTATGACATTGTAACTTTTAAAATCCATTTTTGAAATCAATTATTTAAAAATTTTAAATACCTAAGATGCTTACTGTATATCCTACAGAAGATCTTAGAATATGAAAAAATAAAATAAAGATAATCCCTTAAAGTTAATTGCTTAAAATTGCTATGTCATCAAATATTCTTTAGAACAATATTAAAATAAACAAGTAAATTTAGCAATTAAGTTACAGACATAGACTGTGGTCATACTAAACCCCAAACTAGTAAAAGGCTTAATGCCCAGATATCAAAATAGGGCATATTTTTTGATAAGTAAATGTAAACATGCACATACTATTTTGACATATACAATAGCACATATACATATAATGATAAATACACATATAATTTATATTTCAGTAAAATTATACATTATGCTATAATGTATAATGAAGATATTTTAAGAATAAGTTAATTCAAATTTGACATCATTAATTTCACCAACCAACTGCTCATTGTCATCAAGTCAGCTCAAAATCATAGGATCTCTACCATACAGAGCAAAATTGTTCCATAAAGTTTCCAACAGTGTAGTCTATACCGAATCAGATTTACACATGTTTTCCTCAGAGGGTGGCTCATGGACTAGAAAAACTGACCTTTCAAGATAGCACTTAGACAGGGGTGTTTGTCCAAGTGGACTAGAGAAACAAATCCAGAGGCATACCTATGTGTCTATGAAAGAAGTTGATATACAGTAGCAATTGACTATTGAGAAAACATCCTAGCCCAGTCCAGATCAAGTCTTTCAGTCTGATACTAACCCATAGATCCAATACCAATCTATAAAGTCCTCTTCAGACTCAGGATACAAGTGAAATGATGCCACATGCAGGAAGCTCACAGGCCAGTGGGTGGGAAGTCTTGTGGATCCAGTGGCATTGTAAGCATTTCAACACTGGCAGGACTTTCTACGTGGCTCCTCCAGCCTTCAGGACTCTGGCTGCATCAGGGCAGCTTCATGTGGCTTCTCATCAGCCAATAATTCACAGGGAGTGAGCTTGTCACCAGTCTTCAAAGAGCAATTTATCTACTTAGCGACTCCAAATGAAGTCATCCCTCTGCAAACGGATTGACAGGCTAAACTCCCTCCCTTCACTCTTAATACTCAAATTGACAACAGATTGTGTAACTACCACACACCACCCCTTGTCAGTTTGACATGTTCACACAACTCTGAAGCCATATATAATTTTAATAGAACAATTATAAAATCATATCTGTACCTAAGGGTAAAACTAAAGTGCATACAATTCAATATAAGCCATCCTCATTTAAACATAATATCCTATAAGTGAAAACAAAAATATCCTATGCCTAAAAATTACAGTTAAGAAACACCTAAGCTTTAATCCTATAATCTTATGAATATATTTCCATATCTATTTAAGTTTGTAAGCATAAACTCCATGCCTCTATGCTTTCTATTTTGGGTATCTGATTTCTTTGTATAAAATCTGATTTCCATAGTGCCCTCTTACATAAAACCAGTACGATGAGGAGACAATCATAAGTCACAGGCCAGTGGGTGGGAATGTTGTGGACGGTGTAAGCATCTCAGCACTGGTGTGGGTCTCTACCTGGATCATCCAGCTCCCAGGGTTCTGGCTCCATCAGGGTAATTTCATATGGCTTCTTGTCAGAAATATCTCCCAGGGAGTGAACTTCTCTCCTGCCTCCATGAAGCTGCTTATCTCCTTAGCGGCTCCAAATAAGGCCATCCAGCTGCAAACTGATTGACTGGCTAAAGTCCATCCCTTCACTCTTAATACTCAAGCTGAAAACAGATTATGTAACTACCACAACATGTAAAACAATTAATTATCAGGACATATTGTGAATAAAATAGATAATCCTAAATGTTGATATTTAAAAATGAAATCTGTACTTGTATTTATAGAGATAAAATGTATGTATTTGTGTCCATATAGTCTTTTCTTTATAGATCTTTAAGTAAATCACTGCTTTATTGTGTGATATGCCATATCTCAAATGCTGCAAGTTTCACAACAGAGCATACTTAGATTTTTAAAAATGACCCTTATATTCAATACTTGAATATAGTTTCTATTACTTCTTTTTTGTTGTTGTTTAGCTCACCTGGACAAGCAGTAGTCTTTCAGTTTGTCATACCGTGCTGGCTCACCTGTTACTGTGATACTGAACTCTCAGGAAGAGTATCCCAACGCTGGCAGCGTCACTCAAGGTGAACGAGTTTCCACACAGGTTCCATGCCAAGGACGCACTAAAAGAAATAATAGGATGTCCACTGTTGATGGATTAGTTACTAAAATTTTTATGAAGAGCTGTGGAACACTGTCAGATATATTGAAAACATTATGAATAGTAGGAGCATAGTGTCAGATATTGTGTTGGAAAATGAGTCTGTCAGGTTGGAAGACATTCAAAATATGACTGAGGAAAGCAGTCTTTTCAAAGTAGAATTAAATACAATGACATGCATGGAAATCTTTTAGATTTTCATTTGTGCATGGTGAATGATTCGACATTTGAAGAAACAACTGTAAATTAATACAAACATGGAACATACAAAATATGAACCTAAAAATAATGGAAATCATCAAAAATAAAATGCACCATAAAATGATCAGTGTGTTAGTCCGGGCAGACTAGAGGAGCAAATTTCATAGACATGCATATGGATATAAGGAAAGAGTTTATATACAAAAGGAATGGAACACTGAGAAATTATCCCAGCCCAGTCCAATTCAAATCATAAGCCTGATATTAGCCCATGTGCCCAATACCAGTCTACAATGCCTCCTTCCAACTCACAAAGTCACAGGTCAGTGGGTGCAGAATCCCAGCGCTGGCAGGGGTCTCCCCATGGCTCCTCGCTTCCAGGGCTCAGGGTTCATCAACAGCATCCAGTGGTGTCAGAAGCAACTCATTGCTGGCAGAAGTCTCCATGTGGCCACCCTAGCTTCTGGCTCCATCAGGGCAAGCCATGTGGTCTCTCCGCCAGTTCCTCCAGCTTCTCAGACGCTGCCATCTTGTCTTGTCCATGATTCATCTTCTCTCAGACTAACTCCCAACAACCTGGGAAAATAGCTTCTCATCTTCATGAGGGAAATATCGTGAGATTTCCCAGATGTATCAGGATAAAGTCATGTCCACATGGAGGCCTCATTGGCTACTCAATGGTTATCTCCAGATTAACAGGCTAGACTCCACCCCTACATCTCAATTATGAAATTAACATAAGCACAAAACCATCACAATCAGTGAGTTGAAATGGATCAGTATTATCCATTTTGAATCAGATAACCATGTGGTTTATTATTCTAGAAATGACACAATCAAGAGACATAGTGTTACATTCATTGTTACAAAGGACATTTCAAGATAAATCTTGAAGTACAATTAAGTTTTTGATAGGATAATATCTTTAGGCCTACAAAGAAGTAAAGCTAATACAACTATTATTCAAACTTATTAACCACTAAATTTAGCTCGTGATTAAGAAGGTGAAGAATTCTATCAACATCTTCAGTCTGCAATTGATCAAATAAACGATTAAGATGATTGATAATGATTGGTCGTTGGACCCAAAAGTTGGAAACAAAGAGGAAAGAACATTAGTTGGAAAATGTGACCTTGACCATAGAAATGAAGCTAGATATCTCATGACAGAAATTTGCAAGATGAATGACTTTATTGCATATACTCTTTCTTAACCAGGATAAAGTGTGACTGAGTACATGGTTTTCACCAGATGGAATGCACAGAAATCAAATGGACAATATCTGTGGGAAGCTGAGGCTGATTGTGGAACAATTTATCATCAATTGTTCATATGTAAGTTTATGTTGGCTAGAAAGAGATTGCAAGAGAGAGAAATTTGTGTCATGAATATGCATCACACTGTTGTAGAAGCTGTCAAGTCCAAATTCTGGCAGGTTCCTTGTCAATGAACTAAATGTTAAGCTAGAGGCTTCTCCTGGCTTCAGTAACTTTGAAGACTGATAAACCCAAGATCAGCAGGAGTGCTGCTTCAGAGGTGAAAGGACCCAAAGTCAGTGGTCAGTCACAGACACACAGGTGAAGAAATCAATGTCTGCGGGTCATATGACAACTTCCCTGGGTTTCCAGGCAGTATGCACAATGAATGGATTTTCTCTTCCCATAGAAAACTAGGAATATTAAAATTCATGTTAAAATTGAGATGATACCATGGGCCAGAAAATGGTGGGACATTGAACTTCAAGGAGCACACACACGTTCCAAAGGCCATAACCCAGGGATCTCATGTGGAAATCCCACCAGGCAAACGGATGCCCCCTCAAACGCCCCTGTAACCTGAGCACTGAAGACTGAGATGATATGATGTGGGAAGCAGCAGAAGTTTTGGAGGAGGGCCAAGACGTACGATTTTAAAGCCCTAGTTGTTGAATGAAGCTATGTATGACTCCGACAGACCTGTGTCTTCACCGTCAGTGAAGATTATTGTACTTTTTATGACCACCACCTCCCATGGCTTGTGTAAATAAACATGTTCATTCTGTACCAAAAAAATGAGATTATATTGGAATTCAAAGAGATTAGAAGATTAAAAAGAATTAGAATGGGTAGGATTATGTACATACTTACAACCTATTTATTTTCCCATAAATATTTGTCTATATTCATGTTAAAAATATGGTAAGAAATAAAATGTTGTTGTTAAGTATCATCCAGTCTATTCAGATATATTGTGACCTTATATACAACAAAACCAACCACTAATCAGACCTGCATGCTTTTCACAATTGTTCATATGCTTGAGCCATTTGTTGCAGCCCTTGTCTCCATGAGGGCCTTCCTCCGTTTCCCTGCTGTTCTTTATATGAGACATGAAGTCCTTCTCCAGCGACTGCTCTCTCCTAACAATATGTCCAAAGTATGTAAGTCAAAGTCTTACCATTCTGGCCTCAAAGAAGGACTCTTGTCATACCCCTTCCATGACAGATCAGTTTGTCCTTTGAACAGTCCATTGTACTTTCAATATCCTTCTTCAGCACCACAATTGAAATCCATCAACTATTCTTTGGTCTTCCCTATTTAATGTAAAACGTCCACATGCATGAGACAATTGAGAATACCACTGCTTCAGTCCAAAACACCTTAGTCCTCAAACTAACATCTTTCCTTTTTCTTTTAGTCCAGAGAGACTAGAGAAACAAAGCCATAGACACACATATGTATATGAGGGAGAGTTTCATATACAAAAACAATTGAACAATGAGAAAGACATCCCAACCCAGTCTAGTCCAAGGTTATAAATTTGATATTAGCTCATATGTCTGATTTCAATCTATAATCCTCTTCAGACTCATGAAGCACATGCAATGACACCAGGACAATTCCAGGCCAGTGGGTGCAGAGTTCTGTGTATCCAGTAGGAGTAGAAGCATCTCAGCACTGTCGGGGGTTTCCTCATGGCTCCTCTAGAGTCCAGGGCTCAGGGTCTGTCAGCATGCTGCCATGTCTTGTCAGTTGCAACGTCTCCCGAGGGAGTCAGCCTTGTGTCTTGTCAGTAGAGTTTCTCCAAGGAGCTAAGCAGTGAGTCTCTCACATCCAAGGGGAAAATAAAGCCAGATTTCTCAAAATTCTCAGGATAAGTTAATGCCCATACAGAGCTCTCATTGGCAATCTCCAGGTTGAAAGACTAGACTCCACTCTATCACTCTTAATCCTCAAATTGACATCAGATTAGGTGACTGTCACACTTTTCATTTTTTTTTGATGCAGATCTTTTTGGATGCAGATCTTTGTTGTTGTTGTTGTTGTTTGGACTGTCACACTTTTCAACACTAAAGATGCCTTGTGCAACAGATTTACCTAATGCAACATAACTTTATGACCCTGGATTGCTATTTCCATGAGCATTGATTGTGGATTCAAGCAAAGCAAAATACTTGTTGTGTTAGTCCGGGTAGACTAGAGGAACAAATTCAAGGACACGCATATGGATATAAGGAATAGGTTTATATTCAAGAGGAACAGGACATTGAGAAAACATCCCAGCCCAGTCCAGCTCAAAGTCGCGAGTCCGATATTAACCCATATGCCTGAAATCAGTCCATACAGTCTCCTTCTGACTCACGAAGTCACAGGTCAGTGGCTACAGAGTCCCAGCACCGACAGGGGTCTCCCCATGTCTCCTCACTTCCAGGGCTCAGGGTCCATCAACAGCATCTTGTGGTGGCAGAAACAACTCATTGCTGGAAGAGGCCTCCATGTGGCTGCCCCCGCCTCAGAGGTCCGGCTCCATCAGGGCAAAGCCATGTGGTTTCTCCACCGGCTACTCCAGCCTCTCAGACACCGCCATTCTGTGTTGCCTGTGATTAATCATCTCTGAAACTAACTCCCAACAACTGGGGAAGATAGCTTCTCATCTTCACGGGGAAAATATCGCGAGATTTCCCAGGAGTCTCAGGTGAAAGCCATGCCCACACAGAGGCCTCATCGGCTACTCAATGGCTATCTCCAGATTAACAGGCCAGACGCCACCCCTACATTTCAATCATAAAATTAACATAAGCACATGACTGCCACACTTGTTAATTTCAAACTTTTCTCCATTTATCATGGTGTTATTTTGTGAAATGAAATATAATTTTGTAGATATTTAACAAAATATAGTTTTGTTAAAAACTGTATTAAATGTAAAAACACTCCTTAACATTTGGTTTTCATGTTTTGTTTGTATTAGACCAATTGTTCAACAAAATATTAATAGTTTATGCTCCTAACCAACGTTCACTATCTTTTAATACAATTTCCCATGAATTTTTTGAAATCTCCCTAAATATAAGAAATGAAATTATATGAGCAAATAACTTTACTGCTATGAAAACTAATTTAAAGCATTAATCATGGGTTATCTGCATTTCTAAACATCAAGACACTCATTTTGGGCCATATTATCTATGTCGATAGCACCTAAAGTATATTATTTATTATACTGATAGAATAGGAAGGTTGTATCCAACATTATTTTGCTAGAAGAATCATTATTTCATACTTAAAGAATTCAACTTTCACTATAGCAGAATAATTGTCTGCAGACTGATCCCTCTAAAGATAACAATAAATTCTTCACAAATACGAAGAAAGAAACCAACAAACATCCCTTTGATAGCTCTTCAGGGAAGATGCACTGAAACTTGGCAGAAGAAATTGACGTGAAATAAGTTCTCAGTCTTTGAAGCTGTTAACTGAGAGTGGCTGCTGTAGTTTGTCTTGGGAAAAGTGTTGATATGAAAAACATGTTATATTTTTAGTCTAGGAGGGGATGAATGTGGGACAATTAGATCCTCCTGAAAATGGGATCAGTATCATGGAAAGAGGTGGTCAGAAAAGAAGAGTCCCTAGGTTGTGTGTGTAAATTCTACGACCCTTTTCGGTAACAAGACATTAAGAAAATGACATGTGTGAGTTTGAAATCACTAACATCTAAGTCAACATATACCCATCTGTTAGATATTCATGTTCAAGTCAATGTACATGCAAAAGCAGAATGTCTCAATGTATAAATCATCTGCAACTGATAAAAGTGAATTTCTAAGCGTCATTTTGGAACTGCACAGGAAACATTGGAGAACTGATAAAAGATTTACTTAGCACACATTCAACTTGATTAACATTATTTTGCTGTGCTCTCATTTGGTGCAAAATTGACTTAAGATGCTTTTTTATGTTACATTGGACATAAAAGCCTCTGTTTAAATGTTCCACTTTAAATGTTAACGAGTTTACTGTGCCTACTTCATTTGTAGCAATTGCTTACTTAGAAAATATGTTGATATTTATGGAGAGAAGAAATGTCTTAGAATTTAAAAAATATTGTTTTTAATAATTCAGTAGAGTGGACAATCTCTTAACTATATACACTCTACTTTGTTAGCAAAAACATAAATGTTTCACTTGAATTTTCATTTTAATCACCATTTATTCATTTTATTTCTACAAGAAAAAAAGTTATTACATATAATCTCATTTATTAACTATTAAATTCCCTTCTTTAACTAGTCTTTATATTTTTCTTTCCTACATATTTTTCTTTCTCTTTTTTTTTTGGGGGGGGGGCATCACTGCTCTCCGGTGGTGGGAGTAGGAGGCCCAGCCCACTGCTGGAATTGAACCTCCGTCCCAGTGGGCCGCAGTCCCGCGCACAACCACTACGTTACCGGGGCTCAGCCCCTCCTACATATTTTTCTATTATATTCCTTTCTTTTCCTACAGACACAGACACATGCATATTTCTCTCATTATCATTGCCACCAACAACAGAAAAAATTACAAGGACTATAGAATTGTTTCCAAATGATATGGATGGGTTTACTGAAGCTTCTGGAGCTTTCTTATAAGAAAAATGATGATTGTAGGTACTTTGGTGTTTCTCCTCTGTCTAGTTGTCAGGCATTTGTGAAAACCAAATAATTAATTAGAAAATGTTTATAAAGAGTGTCCAATGTTACAAAAAGCTCATTATAATTTTTATGTTAAGAAAAATTAATCATATTCACTTTATAAGCATATCAGACTGGTAGGGTAATAGTTTGCTCAATTTGAAATCAAAACAAAACATATTTTAATTTAAAATACCTTATGATCTCTAATGAATAGAATTCAAAGTTTTACACTTGATAAAATAATTTAAAATAAAAGATAAACATAAAATTAGAGTAGATGTGGATTCTTTGAAAAAAATGAAATGTGTTAGGGCTTCAGAAAATTTATGAAAAGAATGAAATTAAAAGGAAGTGCAATTTTTCCATGAACTTCTTTTAGAAATCATTTTATAGGGGGATTTTACAGTCTTTTTTCACTATCCATACATACATTGATTGTGTCAAGCACATTTGTACATATATTATTTATAAAACATTTCCTTTCTATTTGAACCCTTAGCGTCAGCTCATTTCCCCCCTCCCATGAAGTTTTTGGGAAGCTCCCTCATAATTGTTCATTTCCCAGTTTGCTATATTTAGTAAGATATACATATATATATACATATATATATCTTTAACAGAATATATGGAATAATAGAAATGGCAGTTTAATTCAATATTAGTGTTTTTCTAGTATACTTCAGATCATTTTTCTAGATGAGGAGCACATGTAAACCACCTTGATTTTAGTAGGAAGAAACGAGGGATTTACATTAAAAAAAGAAATGGAAAGCTTGGTTAATATTTTATTGACTAAGAAGATGACTTACTACTTTAAGTTTGCTTTGGACTCTTGTTCTGCTTATATTCAAAGTGTAGCATTTTCTATGCCTGGGAGAAAAACTGAAAAATAAGGGATTTGTACTCTACATAGTAGCTCTAGAATTAGCTCAAGCAGTATATTTGGAAAATTGTTCCATTTTTAAAGAGAGGTTTGTTATTTGTGGTTGATTATTTTTATATTGACAAAAGTAAGTATGAATGAGTAAATATGACATAGTAAAATTCTCTACTAAAATCCATGTATGCAAATATACTTATTATGGCTAACAGTACTATATATTTTAAAGTAGTACACTAAATAAATATATATATATTTAAATTTAACATTTTGTACTGTTTAGATGTAATTAGAATGTTAGCAATATAGTGAATGAAAGGTATTGAGCACTTCAGATAAAGGCTGTTGCTTATTTCATATTTTTTTAAAAAGCCAAACAAAAAGCCAGGACTCCCATAAAGTAACTTCAGATTTTCTAAAAAGGAGCCTGTGCTGTTTCTACAAAAGATAACATATTTTAATATATTATTCTTGTGTTTTTATTACAAACCATGGCTTGCAAGCAAACATATTCATTACAGGAAAAAGTTAATACTAGAGTTATAAAGTTATTAAGGTAGTTATAAAATAATAGGCCTTTTCAAAATCTGCTTTAAAAATATTAACCACAACCTAATCTCTACCTTTCTGCCCATCTCTTTCCTTTCGATGGAGTTGTTGCTCTGTGTTGTATTGTAAAACTATAAATTAATCTTTTTTCTTCCAACTGTTATGTAATCAGAATAGTGTTAAGTGCCATCCAGTTCTTTCCAACTCGGTGTGACCTTACATACACAAGAAGGAAATACTGCCCAACACCGAATGTTAGCTGGTCAACCAACAAAGACAATTTTCTTACACTACTGGTAGGAGTGTAAATTTATGTAGCCATATTTTAAAACCTTAGCAGTTTGTACCAAGTAAACGGCTAAATCTCTTGTGACAAACCATTTGGCTCCTAGATGTAATCAAATAAGAAAACCATATATGCTTGTACTAAAAAGATACACGAATACTCCTGAGACAAACATAAAATGAAGGCCTAACTTTTCTGAGTTTTCTCTTTCTCTGTAATTTTGACTGTCAAGATTGCTACTGTATTGGTACTCTCCAAAATTTTAAAGCAGATTGGCCATTCAAAAATTATAATTTTTAAATGTGCGTTAGCAGATATGTCTGCAGTGGACTTCTTGGATGTTATCAGAAACAGAAAACGTGATGCTGTACATGTCATGCCATCTTGCTCGCTTCAATCAATGCTTAAATGGGGCCATCTACCTAGAATCACCAGTAGAGCTACTTTCCTTGACCTCAGAATAAAAATATAGATTCTGAGTTTCTAAATTCAAGCTTACTTTACAGGTGCTAAAGGTATAGTCACAGTACCGAGAAGCCTAGAATGGACTGACCCTTTAGCTTTCTTAGGAATTTAAAGGTCACCTCTTCTTCTTTCTGACGCTTTTATACACTTGATATGCCTGGGATATCTCAAAACATGACCTCTGTTTCATGCTTGTAATTTTCACCCTGTAATGCTCTGCAATATGCAATAGCTGTGTCCCTATTTTTCCCATCTAGTTGACATTATCTTTTGATGAAAAACAACAAAAAACTATTTCTATTAGCTTTCTTCTTTATCAATTCCCAAACCATTGATGGCAAGGAATATATGTAAACAATAAATATTTTTAAACTATTAAAATTAATTCCAAACATGTTAGGTAACTAAACATATTATATTAAAGGCTTTAGGAGAGATATAAAGAAGCACAGCTTTTTCTTTAAAGCAGAACATTTTTTGCTTCTTGAGATTTAGGAAAATAAGGTTCGCACATTTTCCAAGCTTTTATAATCTGCTGATTTCTTTTGAAAAGAAAATTGTGTTACTCCCCAATGCACTTTAATTTTTTTTTAATATTGAAGTCAATAAGCAGGAGCATAGTCAGCAGGAGAAAGTGCATATGAAATGCTACAGGGAAAAAGACTTGCCAAGAGTTGTACTGAGTGACCTCCTATGGGTCTTTGCCATCATGAATACCTGAGATGATGTGTAGCTGTTGGGTGGTGGTGTGCAGTCTCTTAGATCAGGTCACATCCTTGATACACTTGGAAGAAGACTCCCTTTGGGTGGGTTCTGCTCCTTTTAAAGAAGATGCTGTAGGAGAGCTTGCTACTTCTGCTGGATCTGGATGCTGCATCCTGTTTGTTGACGTCCTCCCCGCAGATGCCAGGTGTCATCAACAGACTGCTTACCTTGCATCTGCCTAGCATGTGGTCTCGCTTCTTCATGGTTCATCAGACCCTGTTGCTTGACATTTAGGAGAAATCTTCAACTGAATATTTTACCCACAGACTTGAATCAGACCAGATTTATTCCTTTCTACAATTGTGTTAGCATTTCTTGATATAGATTTCTTTCCGTTTTGCTTTTCTAGAGATGCTAGCCTAACATACTGATCAAAGCTTCCATGCTGCCAGTGACCCTCTTTGGTGCTTGGCTCACTGGTAAGATGCCTTCCTGCACACAATCTCCCAAACCTCTGATGCTGAATTCTACAGCTCTGCCACACAATTTTTTTCTGGTACTCATGCTTCTAGGCCTATCTTTCCCACTTACATTAGGTCTGATTGGTATATTGTGTTGACTAGCATTCTATATCTTCATTAATTATATACATATATAGTGGTAATATATTTAAAATGAAATGATGAAGTCTAATTATTCTAGTTGAATCATATTTTTTACTGTAATTCTGTCTTCATATATTTTGAGGGTGTCATATTAGGTATATATACTCATATATGTGAAATTATTATATCACCTCTATGGTGCTATATTTTTATAACTGTAGAATGTGGTATATTTTTCTAGTAACAAATTTTGTCTTTAATTCTATTTTACTTATATAGACACCCCAGTTCCTTTTTTGAGTACTTTTTGCTAATTCAGTGTAGCTAATGACTTAATATGACTGAACTAGTCCATAGTTTTGTATTTTGAAATCCGAGTCTCTACATTGAGATCATTATCCCTTTTCATTGTGAGTTATCTATTATGATAATAAGTCAGAATTAAGGTTAGCTCTCATTTGAGTCCCCCTCCTTAGGGATGGTGTGACACTCATCATGACCCTAGATTGTCTTGGAGGGATATTTGGAAATTGTTGTTGTTAGGTGATATTCAGTGGAAGCCAACTCATAGCAAACCTAGCACATCAGAATGAAATATAACTCTTCCATTTTCACAATTGTTTTAATGTTTGAGCACATTGTTGCAGCCACCATGTAAATCTATCTTGGCTAAGATTTTCTATTTCTCAGCTGCCACTCAGCTTTACCAAGCTGTGTCTCTCTCCAGGGACTGGTTTCTCCTGACAGCATGTTCAAAATGCATAAGACAAAACCTTGCCATGTTTCTTTTTTTTTTTTTTCTCACATCACTGCCCTGGTAGGAGTGGGTAGCCCAGCTTTGCTCCTGGAGACCTGCTGCAGGATGTGAACCATCAATCCTGTGGGCCACAGTCCCACACACAACCACTATGCCACCAGGGCCATTGTTGTTTCTAAGGAGAATTCTGGCCATCCTTTTCCCAAGACACAATTGTGTATACTTTTGGCAGTCCTTGGTGCTTTTATTGTTCTTCATCAGCAACATAATTCAAATGCATTGATATTCCTTCAGTCTCTCTTATTCAATATTCAACTTTCACATGCTTATGACATGATCGAATATACCATGGTTTCATTCAGAAGGACCTTAATTCTCAAAATAACCTCCTTGCTTTTCAATGATTTAAAGAGGCCTTCTGCAGCATATTTACCCAAGGCAATGTGTCATTTGATCTTTAACTGCTGCTTACATGGGCAATGATCCCAATATATCTGAAACTGCAAGAATTCAAGAAAAATTTAAGTCTCAAATTACAATTTTGAAAGATTCTAGAGGCAAAATATTGAATGATGCAGGGAAAAGCAAGAGAAAATATGAAAAAAAATTATAGTCACTGTACCCAAAAGAACTACTTGTTGACACCCCACCATTTCTGAAGTTAACATGTGAACAAAAAAGAATGGTGCTAGGAAGAAATTTAAACTGCCCTGAATGCATTAGCCAAAAACAGGGCTCCAGGAATTGGTGGAAATGCCATACAAAATTTTCAGAAAGCTGAAGCAGTAATGGAGGAACTTACTCCTTTATGTCAAGAAATTTAGAAGACAGGTCAACTCTTTATAGTTCAGATCACCTCACACAAGGGTGACCCAACAGAATGCTCAAATTACATTGACGTCACATGAAGCAAAATCCAGAGATACATATTGTAGCCAACTAAAAAGAAGGGTAAGGGGAAAGAAAAGAAAAAAGGAAAGAAAGAAAGAGAGAGGAGAGAGAGAGAGAGAGAGAGAGAGAGAGAGAGAGAGAGAGAGAGGAAGGAAGGAAGGAAGGAAGGAAGGAAGGAAGGAAGGAAGAAAGAAAGAAAGAAAGAAAGAAAGAAAGAAAGAAAGAAAGAAAGAAAGAAAGAGCTCTCTCTCTCGCCCAGCCAGCCAAGATGCCGAAAGAGAAGAAGTCCAAGGGCAAGAAGGTGGCGCTGGCTTGGGCCGTCATGAAGAAGCAGGAGGCCAAGAAGGAGGTGAACCCCCTGTTTGAGAAATGGCCCAAGAACTTCGGCATCGGCCAGACATCCAGCCCAAGAGGGACCTCACCCGCTTCGTCCGGTGGCGGCACTATATCCTGCTGCAGCGCCAGCGTGCCATCCTGTACAAGCGGCTAAAGGTGCCACCCGCCATCAACCAGTTCACACAGGCCCTGGATCAGCAGACGGCCTAGCTGCTTAAGCTGGCGCACAAGTACCGGCCGGAGACGAAGCAAGAGAAGAAGCAGAGACTTGGCCAGGGCAGAGAAGAAAGGGGCAAAGGGGACATCCCCACCAAGAGGCCGCCTGCCCTGTGAGCGGGGGTCAACACTCTGGTAAAGAACCAGAAGGCGCAGCTGGTGGTGATCGCGCACGATGTGTAACCCATTGAGCTGGTGGTCTTCCTCTCGGCCCTGTGCCATAAAATGGGTCCCCTACTGCATCATCAAGAGCAAGGCTTGGCTTGGGCGCCTGGTGCACAGGAAGACCTACACCACTGTGGCCTTCATGCAGGTGAACTCAGAAGACAAAGGAGCCTTGGCTAAGCCGGTGGAAGCCATCAGGACCAACTATAATGACAGGTTTGAGGAGATCTGCCGGGTGGCAATGTGCTGGGTCCCAATCAGTGGGCTGAATCGCCAAACTGGTAAAGGCCAAGGTCAAAGAATTGACCACCAAGCTGGGCTAGCAGGCGCATGGCTGGTCCCTGTACATAATAAATAAACCTGGTTACACGGGGGCGGGGGGTGGGGCAGAAAAAAGGAAGGAAGAAAGAAATATGTAGTGAGAGAACAGGGCACTAACTCATCCAAGGGAAGGTTATTGTTTATATCTCCACAGGGAAAAAGGGACCAGACCTCAGCCTTGTGCTTCAAGATGTGAATGCAACATTCCAGCATAAAGTAGGCAACCAGTAGAGAAATCTGACGGACGGGCCCCAACACCAGCTACTTGGACAGCTTCCCTTCCCCCCAGAAGAATTTACTTCAGAGCACAGTACTGAATTACAGCGCATTGAGTGGGACATGCCTGATCAGAGCTCCCAGGGACAAATGAAAGGGGATAGAAGAGAGAGTGGAGCACATCATGGCCCATCAAGCCCTGGGGATGACAGCCCTGATCAGAGTAGCGAAAGCACAGGGAGGACCATATGGTCGGACACACTATGAGACATAACATCCCTCACTGACCCATAGCCCTGTAGGGGACCCCACTGGAAATACTGGAAATCACACCTGTTCTGACCCCAGCACACCGAGGCCAAACACCAAGAGCATACAACAGAACAGCAAGAGGGGCAGAGCAAGGAAGTCCTGAAGGAGTACCCAAAATAGACTTTGGGTCCAGGGCATGGCACTCCAGCAGACTCGACTGGAAAACACTCCTAAAGGACAACAAACAGACCTTGAACTATTTACAGGCTTCTCTCTCTCTCTCTCTCTGTCATTGGTCTTATTTTTGTTGTTGTTTTGATTTCTTTTGTTGCTTTGGTTTGCTCTGTTTTGTTTTTGTGCATATTATTATCTCTGAAGGTCTATCTAGAGATAAAAAACTCTAGATAAAAACTCTAGAGGAGAAAACAATGGGGCAGCAGTCCTGGAGGCATATAGGAGAGGGGGAGGTGGATGAAACAAAGTGGTCTTAACAAACCTAAGGAAAAGGGAACTAGTAATCCAAAATTTGTAGGAAAGAGGGTGGTAGGGGCCTGGGAGGGCTTGATCAAGGAAAATGTATGAGAGGAATTACTGAAACCCAAATGAAGGCTGAACACGATAGTACGACAAGAGGAAAGTACAAGGAAATAGAGGAAAGAACTTGCATGCAAAGGACATTTACAGAGGTCTAAATACAGGCATGTGCATATGAAAATATACTTATAGATGAGAATGGGGAAATAAATCTATGGGTATACATTTATAGGTTTAGTATTAAGGTAGCAGATGGACATTGGGCCTCCACTCAAGTACCCCTCAATGCAAGAACACTTTGTTCTGGCATTCCGTGATGTTCACCTTCCCGACATCTAGCTCAGAACTAACAAAGTACACAATGAAGGAGCACACCAGTCTGTGTGATCACAAGGTGTCAAAAGGATACAAAGTGGGTATATAAGCAAATGTGGAGAAGAAAGCATATGAAGTCCAGTTATCAAAAGATAAAGCGTATGGGTTCTTAAAGGTTTAAAGGTACACAAGTAGCCATCAAGCTCAGAAGCAACAAAGCCCATATAGAAGAAGCACACCAGCCTGTGTGATCATGAGGTGTGGAAATGATTGAGTATCAGACATCAAAGAACAAAAAATCATATCATTGTGAATGAGAAGGACTGTGAAGTGAGGGCCCAAAGCCCATCTGTAGGCAACTGGACATCCCCTTACAGAAGGATCATGGGGAGGGATCATGGGGACGAGACAAACCAGACATGGTGCAGCGCAGCAACTAAATACTTCCTCACTCCCTCACTATCATGATCCCAACTCTACCTGCAAATCTGGCTATACCAGAGGATGCATATTGGTAGAGGTAGGAACAATAAACATGGGGAATACAAGCCAGATGAACCCTTCATGACCAGTGGTAAGAGTGGTGATACCGGAAGGGTGGAGAGAAGGTGTGGCAGAAAGGGGGAACTGATTACAAGGAGCTACATATAAACCCCTCCCTGGGCAATCGTTAACAGAAAAGTGGGTGGTGGGAGACATTGGTCAGTGAAAGGCATGGAAAAATAATGATTTATAAATTGCCAGGGTGGAGGGAGAGGGGCAGGTGAAGGAGGGGAAAGTAGGGAAACGAGAAGTTGATACCAGGGACTCAAGTCAAAAGCAAACGTTTTTAGAGTGATGAGGGCAATAAATGTACAAATGTGCTTGACACAACGGATGCATGTGGGGCTTGTGATAAAAGTTGTAGGAGCTAGTGTAAAATAATTTTTTTTAAAAAAACATATTGCATTAGGTAAATCTGTTGCAGAAAACTTCTTTAGCATTTTGATTATTAAGGATTTTACTTTGAGGACTAATATGTGCCTGACTCAAGCCAGGTATTCTCGATTGCATCATATGCATATAAAGTTGACATTGTGATAGTTACATTATCTAGTGTCAATTTGAGAGGATTGTGAGTGAATGGGATGGAATCTAGTCTGTCAATTGGGTCATAGTCAATGAAACCTCTATGTGGGTATGACCTCTTGAGAATTCTGGGAACTCCAGGATTTTACTCAGTGGAGGCAGAAGACACCTTCTTGGCTCACTCCCTTGAAGATGCTCTACTGAAAAGACACATGGTGCTATGCCCTCAGTGTGGAGAAGCCACATGAGCCTACCCTGATACAGCCATGGGAACCATAAGAGCCACATTAGAAACCCCTGGCAGCACTGAGATGCTTACAATGCCACTGGATCCAGAAGACTTCCAAACCACTGGTCTGTGATCTTCCTGCATTTGATGTCATTGCATGTGTCTGTGAGTCTGAAGAGGACCTTATCAATCAGTGGTACTCAAATTCCTAATGCAGTGACCCTTTGATAAACTTCCTCATGTTGTGGTGACAGTCCCCCACCATATTTTTTTGTAGTTGTTGCTAATTCATAACTGTAATTTTGCTACTGCTATGAATTGGGCAACCCCATGAGTCATTCAACCCCCAAAGGTGTCATGATCCACAGATTGACATTGGACATATGAGCTAATATCGGCCTTATGAACTTGAACTGACTGGGCTGGGATGCTTTCTCAAAATTCTGTTGATATTGTATATAAACCTCTTTCTTATACACATGAGTGTCTATATATTTGTTTCTCTCATCTACCCAGACTAGCATAGGCATTGTATAAGGAAGACTATAGAAGAAAACATATATTTTAATTGTGGTGTTATAGAAGAAGATTTAAAATACCGTGTACTGCCATAAGGTGAAGCCGATCTGTACTGGAAGAGACAATGCCAGAGTGCTCCTTATCAACAGGCATGGCGAGATTTTGTCCTACATGCTTTGGAAATATTGGGTGGGACAAGCCCCTGGAGAAGGACATCATGTTTGATAAAGTGGAGGAGCACAAAAAAAAAAAAAAAAAACCACGAGAAAGGCCCCCATAAGATGGATTGACACAATGGCTTCAACAATGGGCTCAGGATAAGAACAATTGTGAGGTTAGTGAAATACTGTAGAGTGTTTCCTTCTGTTGTGCATACAGTTGCTTTGAGTGGGCGCCAATTCAGTGACACCTACCAATAACAATGATGTTCTCCCTATGGTGAAACATCATTCTCATACAACTCTTTGTGTCTTTAAACATCATGTCCTTTAGCCTTTTGAGAATGTTAAAAATAATTGATAATTTGGAATGCTTCTAACATTGGTGACCCTACTGATAGTTGAACTACAAATGGCATAACTTTAAACATTTTACCATCATGCATACCAGCACAATGTGATGAGTGAATATTAGAGGTTGTAATTTTGCCACACAGTGTGACCAAGGATTGAAGGGTCATATAGTGATTGGTTAACTATTACATGAAGAGTTTTTAAATTATTGGAACTAAACCATACTCTTCAATGATTTGCAAAGGTATGTTGTGTGTACTAGTTTATGGTGGGTACATCTTTATTATTCACTCATCGGTCTGCAAATCTGCTCCAGCCACCACTCTCTACTTTTGTGGAACCGTCAGAGTGGTAGGAAATCAGATCATTGAGATTTTTCAGTTCTTTGGAGTATATGCTCCTACATGCATATAACCCTGGCATGAGTTTATTAGATTCTGAGTTATATGTGGGAAGCTTTCGAAGTCCAGACAGCCATCTCATTACCCTTTCTCAAATTTTTTGTTGTTGCCTAACAATAGGGTTTCTAATAGTTGGAATTGATTTGATGGCAGTGGGGGCTTTTTTTATTTGTTTGTTTTTTAAATCTTTTCTTTTTCTTTTTAAATAATTTTATTGGGGGCTCTTACAGCTACTACAAAATTCAGTACATCATTTGTATCAAGCACATTTGCACACATGCTGCCACATACATTTCCAAACAATTTCCCCTTGAGCCCTTGGTACAAGCTCCTCTAAAAGAAAAGCTCTCCTTTTCCTCCCCCCCCCCTTTTTATAATGAATCATTTTATTAGGGTCCCATACAACTCCCATCACAATCCTTACCAACATCAATTGTATGCAGGCCACATTTACTTACTTATTGCCATCATCACTCTCAAACATCCTCCCTCCATCCAGGCCCCCAGTATCAGCTCTCTATATTACCCTTCCTCCCCCACTTCCCCTTGAACGCTTAGTAATTTATAAATTGCTATTTTTTTCATACTGTACACTGTACAATGTGTCCCAACATTCGCTTCCCTGTTGTCCATGTCCCAGAGAGGAGGCTACGTGTAGATCCCTGAAGTTGGTTCTCCCTTTCTATTCCTCCATCCTTCCACCCTCCTGGTATTACCACTCCTATTACTAGTCTTGAGGGATCTACTATCCTAAGTTTCCCATGTTTTCAACTTCACTGTCCATCTCCTGGTCTAGCTGGATTTATGTGGTAGAATTGGGGTCATGATAGTGGGTGGGAGGCAGCATGGGAACAAGAGGAAGGTTGCATATTTCATTGCTACTACGCTGTATCTTAACTGGCTCATCTCCTCCTTGTAACCCCTCTGCAAGAGGATGTCACTTCACCTATTGATGGGCTTTGGGTCTCCAATATGTACTCCCCCTCATTAATAACTATATGATTTTTAGTTCAATGATGCCTGACACCCGATCCCTTCACCACCTCATGATCACACAGGCTGCTGTGCTTCTTCCGTGTGGGCTTTATTGTTTCTGAGCTGAATGGCTGCTTGTATACTCAAGCCTTTAAGACCCAGATGCTATATCTTTTGGTAGGTGGGCACCATCAGCTTTCTTCACCACATTATCTTATGCACACCTTTGTCCTCAGTGATCATATCAGGAAAGTGAGCACACACTGTTATGCTTTTTAGTTCTTAAAGCCTGATATCTAATCCCTTTGAGACCTCATGATCCCACAAGGTAGTGTGCTTCTCCATGTGGGCTTTGTTGCTTCTGAGTTAGATGGCTGCTTTTTTACTTTCAAGCCTTTAAGACCCAAGACGCTCCATCTTTTGATAGCCGGCCACCATCAGCTTTCTTCACCACATTTGCTTATGCACACTTTTGTCTTCAGTGATTGTGTCAGAAAGATGAGTATCTTGGAATGCCAATTTAATAGAACAAAGTGTTCTTGAACTGAGGAGGTACTTGAGTGGAGGTCCAATGCCCATCTGTTGTCCTACTACTATCCCTATAAGTATGCATGTTAATCTCTTTCCCCATCATCACTTATAAATATATACCCCTATGTATATACCTGTATTTGAACCTCTATAAATGCCCATCATCCCCCAGTTCCTTTCTCTATTTCCATTTGCTTCCCTCTTGTCCCACTATTCATGCTCAATTTCCATTTGGGTTTCAGTATTTTCTCTCTGTTAAATTAGGCTTAATCAATCCCTATCGGCCTTCTCTCATCCACCTTGTCACTGAATTTGTATCAATTGTTATTCCCTTTTTCCTGGACTGGTCGACATCACCACCTTTCCCCCTCCTCCCCCTCTTCCCTGTCCCCTACCCTGGAACCATCAGTCCTATCATTTTTGCCTCCAAACACTTTGTCCAATCTATCTTGTCTAGATAAACCTGCAGAGGTAACAATATGCACAAAAAAGGTCTCCTAAAATGAAGCAACTGAAGCAATAAAACAATGATAACAACAGCAAGAAACCCCCTCAATGTACTATACAATATGTAACAGAATAATAAAAATAATAGCAATATAAAAACCTGTATAAAGTTCAAAGTCTATAGTTAACCTCCTAGAGTTACCCCTGGTTGAGTCAGATAGGGTGCCAATATCCTAGCCCCAAAGTATATCCTTGGCACTTCATCAGTGACTCTATGCTCTGTTGCACACTCTTAATGCTTTGCATTGGTGTGGTTGTGTCCGACAGGGTATAATCTTGACCCTGCTTCTTCAACCTGGCCCAATAGGCCTTGGGTCAGCTAAGGTAGCCTTATTTCGTAGTGGGCCAGCCGTATAGTCCTCTTTGTGCATTAGCTCTTCTGAGTGGGAATAGCATCTTGAAGGCTCGATGGGCCATGATGCAGATCATTCTCTCTTCTTCCGTTTTCATTTGTTCTCATGTGCTCTGGTCAGGCATATCTCACTCTCCAAGCTTCAGCTTCAGTTTTGATCTCCAAGGCAAATTCCTCTGGTAGAGAGGTGGCTGCCCCTATAGTTGAGGTTGGGGTTGTGTTCTCAGGTCCCTCCACTGATTATCCACTCCATGCTGTTGTGCTGCATTCACATCCTGGGTCTCTGGGTTTAATTTTGGTCCTTCTTTCCCTGTGGAGCTATAAACAATACGTTCCCCTTTGATGGTTTAGTGCCCCCTTCCCTTTCTACACATCGCTATCTGTCCCCCTTCACCCCTCCCCCCTAGATGGCTACCATCTGTAGCCCTAGATTTGATCTGGCCCCTGCCATATTACCTGGGCCTTCTCCCAGGATTTTCTCTATATAGTAGCTTTTTCCCGATGCCCCTTTCCAATTTTTAAAATTATTAATATGCTTACCTCAGCAGATTCATATTGTACATGTCCTTTTGCACTTGGCTAACTTCACTTAGTGTAATTTCCTCCTGCTCGTCCCAAGCGGTGACATGCTTCATGCATTCATCACTGCTTTTCAGCTATGTATAGTACTCCATTATATGTATGTACCACAACTTTTTAATCCATTTATCAGTTGATGGGAATATGGACTGCTTCCAACTCCTTGCAATTGTTAACTGTGTTGCAATGAACATTGGAGCACAGATCTCTGGTGGTGGATTGTTGCTTGTCTCTTCCGGGTATATGCCCAGCAGGGGAATTGCTGGGTCGTATGGTAGCTTAATTTCTATCTGTTTTTGATATCTCCAAATTGAGCTCCATAGTGGCTGTATATACCTGCAGGTCCACCAGCAGTGGATAAGCGACCCTACCTCCCCACAGCCTCTCCAGCATCTGACTTTTTGAATTTGGCTATCCTTGAGGGTGTTAGGTGGTATCTCATTGTTGTTTTGATTTGCATTTCTCTTATGGCTAATGATCGTGAACATTTTCTCATATATATATTGGCCTCTCTGATTTCTGCCTCTATGAACCTTCTGTTTAATTCCTTTGCCCACCTCCTCAGTGGGCAGTTAGTTTTGCTCTTTTTGGAAGCTATCAGGGTATTGTAGATTTTAGTAGTAGAGCCTTTATCTGATTTGTCATTGCCAAAGATGTTTTCCCAGTCCATCTGCTCTCTTATTACTCTCTTGGTGAATTCTTTCGATGTGCACAGATGTTATATCTTTAGTATATCCCATTTGTCTATTTGAGCCTCCTCTGTGTTTGTGTTTTTCCCTATTTCTGTTTGCCAATGTAGTCCCTGCGCCAGTGTTCTCAGGTTGTCCCCAATTTCCTCATTGATGGCCCTAATACTTTTGGGTTTTACTTCAAGGTCTGTAATCCACCTTGAATTTATTCTAGTGCATGGAGTGAGGTAAGGGTCTTGCTTTTTTTCTACAGGTAGATATCCACTTTTTCCAGCACCACTTGTTGAAAAGTCCATCTGTTTCCCATTTGATACTTTTGGGGCCCTTATCAAAGATCAGTTGTCTGTATGCTTATGTTTTTATTTCTGGATTTTCAGTTATTTTCCACTGATCTGAGTATCTGTCATTATGCCAATACCATGCTGTTTTGACCACTGTGGCTATATAGTATGTGTGAAAGTCAGGTAAGGCAAGCCCTACCACGATGTCCTTTTTCTTGAGGAATTCTCTACTAATTCTGGGCTTCTTCCCTCTCCATATGAAGTTGGTAATCATTTTTTCCATTTCTTTGAAGAAGGAGATGGTACTTGTATTGGTATTGCATTAAACTTATACAGTGCCTTGGGTAGGACTGCCATCTTTACTACATTGATTCTTCCAATCCACGAGTATGGGATATTTTTCCATTTCTTGACGTTATTATTGGTTTCTTGTAATAGTGTTCTATAATTTTCCTCATATAAATCTTTTGCTCTTTTTGTCAGGTATGTCCCTAGATATTTCAATTAATGCTTAGCTATTGTGAAGGGTACCTCTTTTTTTATCTCCCCTTCTGTGGTCTTATCTGATGTGTACAGCAGGCCAATTGATTTCTGATTGTTGATCGTGTATCCTGCCACTTTGCCATTCTTCTCTATTGTTTCCAGTAATCCCTTTGTGGAGCTTTTGGGGTTTTCCATATATGTAGTCATATCATCTGCAAATAATGATAATTTCACCTCTTCCTTCTCCAGTCATATACCTTCTATGTCTTTTCTTTGCCTTATGCTGTTAGTAAAACCTCCAGTATGATATTGAACAATAGAGGGGACAATGGACATCCTTGTCTGGTCCCCTTTTTCAGTGGGATTGTGTTTGTCTTTTCTCCATGGACTATCACATTGGCTGTTGGTATTTCATATATAGCTTGTCTTGAGGAATTTTCCTTCTGTTCCTATCGTCTTGTGTGTCTTAATCATGAATTGGTATTGAATATTGTCAGGTGCTTTTTCGGCATCTATGGATATAACCATAATATTCTTATATTTTTCCTTTCAATATGGTGAATGATACTAATGATCTTTCGTATGTTGAACCAGCCCTGCATTCGGGGTATGAAACCCACTTGGTTATGGTGAATTATTTGTTTTATATACTTTTGTATTCTATTGGCCAGTATTTTATTAACAATTTTTGCATCAATATTCATTAGGGATATTGGTCTGTAGTTCTCAATTCTTGTGGGATCCTTGCCTGGTTTGGGAATCAGTGTTATACTAGCTTCATAGAAGGAGTTTGGGAGTTTGCCATCTTTTTCTATGCTTTGGAAGAGGTTGTGTAGGGTTGATGTCAGTTCTTTCCTGAATGCTTGGTAGAATTCTCCTGTGTAGCCATCTGGTCCAGGTGATTTTTTTGTTGGTAGTCCCTTGATAACCTTGTCTATTTCTTCAGTTGTTATGGATCTGTTAAGATCCTTGATGTACATTGGAGACAATCTAGGAAGAGATTGCTTTTTCCAGAATTTGTCCATGTCTTCCAAGTTGTTGAATTCATTGGAGCATAGATCTTTGTAGTACTGAGTGACTATTCTTTTGATTTCATTAGGATCAGTTGTGATAACCCCTCTTTCATCCCTTATTCTTGCTATTGCAATTTTCTCTTTCCTTTCTTTGGTTTAGTCTGCCAATAGTTTATCAATTTTGTTAATTCTTTCAAAGAACCAACTTTTAGCAGCATTATTTTTTTCCATTGTTTTCTTATTTTCTGTCTCCTGAATCTCACTCCGGTTATGAGACACTCTTCCTTTTTCAGATGTGCCTGTATTGCAATGAAACTTCCTCTTAAGACTGCCTTTGCTGTGTCCCATAAGTTTTGGTATGTCGTGCTTTCATTCTCATTGGTTTCTAGAAATTTTTTAATTTCCTCTCTGATCTGGGCCAGCAAACATTCCTTTTGCAATAGAGAATTATTCATTCTCCAACTATTTTCTCTAGTTCTCCTTACCTTCCTTTTGTTGATTTCCAATCTTATGGCAGAGTGGTCTGAGAGTGAGTTCTGTATGATATCAATATGCTTAAATTTATGTGGATTCTCTTTATGTCCCAGTATGTGGTCTATCTTCGAAAAACTTACATGTGGGGCTGAGAAGAATGTGAAATGTTTTTCCTTTGGATGAAAGACCCTGTAGATATCTACCAAGTCAAACT
>PVJH01024122.1:0-33642 GCA_004026705.1 Nesogale talazaci | reverse complement strand
TGGCTAGTCCCCTGGATTATCTCCCAGAGCCCTCCCTGAGACCCTGAGACCCAAACCAATCCCATACAAGCCCACAGCCATCTTTGGGGTCCACTCCCAATGACCCTGTTCCGTAGGGTTCCAAGGCTGTGAGTCCCTACAGGAGCAGACAAGCCTCCTCTTTCTCCCAAGGACTGGCAGGCGGCTGGCTTTGATTCACTGCAGGCTGCGTGGTTAGGGGCCCCGCACTGAAACGCCTGTGGCACTCAAGCCTACCCAAACCAGACACTCCCATGGTGATCTGATGGGGCAGAGTAGAAATGGCCACGTGCGTTTCCAAGACTGACTCTTCGCCAGGGTAGAAAGCCTCAGCTTGCTCCTGTGGAGTGGGCAGTGGTTTGGAACCGCTGACCTTGGGGTTAGCAGCCCCACACCATCACTACAAAACCAGGGCCGGCAGGGCCTATTTTCAGAGGCGGAAATCCAGCCTCTGTGGATAGACTTCTGTGCTACAGCCACACACCTGATGAGAAGGACTCTGTCTCTTACGTCTCCCCTCACGACTCCGGGACACCTGGGAGGTGAACTGACTCTGGAGGAAGAAGAGAACTGTGAGCCCGATGGAAGGCTAGGCAGAGCATGGTGCAGGCCGGCCTGGCGAGCCTGCTCCAAACATGCTGTGGCACTTGAGGCAGGTGACTTCACCCTTTCGAGACCTTGTCTAGCTAAAACGTAGCACAGTTACCTTTGCCCCTGAGGATGGAGTGCCACATAGAACCCCATTGGAGAGCGAGACTTGGTTTCCAATTCCCTCCCTAGTGAAGTAACTGGAAGCAAGTCACTCCCTCTCTGAATGTGAGTCCCTTGCCCCGCAAATTCAGGGTGATGAGGCCATCCATTTGGGGTCACCTTGAGCTGGAGGAGCAGGCCTCGAGAAGCACCCACAAGTAAGCACTCAGCGATTGGCTGCAGGATCAGCTTCTCAGACTCACCGCCCCCCCCCCCCCAGGCCCTTTGCAAGACGGGACTGGGGATGTGCTACCCAAGGGTCACCCCCATGAACACCTAAGGAGTAGACCTGCCCACGCACAGCGCCACCCTGAGTCAGAAGCCGAGATTCACAGTGGGAGACACACAGCCAGCACGCTGCGGGACCCCACAATTGGTGGGAGGGCATGGAGTGAAACCAAGGGTGAGGGACTGCAGGCCTACAGCGTTCCCATCCTGCACCCACGCCTCCTCCCCGTCCGTCCCCCACATCGGAGAACCAGAGGCTTCCCCACCCCGAGGCCCAAGAAGACCACTCAGGACCCTGATCTCCAGCCTTCTCACCTCCTCTGAGTCTACAGGGCTATCCCCACCGCCTGTGCTGCCCCATTCTGGCCCATCATCGTGGTCCCCATCTCTCCGGTCTGGCTGCAGGCCTTCACACCATCCCTTGTCTCCCACCCACCCAGCTCCTGCCCCACAAGGATAAAGGGGACTTTTGACATTCTCCGCCCTGTACAGGCTCATTCTCTTGAGTGGAAGACCCATCAGGTCAGGCCCTTAGAACCAGCCACTTTCTCTCCCTGCCCCCCCCCCCTTTCTTGCTCCAGTTCTTACAGGGGGGCGGGGGCAGCAGGTGGGCGAGGAGATGCTTAAAGAGGCACAGTTCTCTTTCAGAAAATATTCGTGGCCAGGACCAGTCCTGCAGGAAGGAAGAGAGATGGGGTGTGCGGGGGGGGGAGTGGGGGGCAGGTGGATTGAAGACAAGGTTGCGGGATTGAGGAAGACTTTCTTGAGACTCTGATGGGGGCTAACCTAGGGCTAAAGCAAATGCCCTCTCGCTACCGTTTCCATGAAAGTAGCCGTGGCCCTCCAGTGCTTCCCATTCGTGCACCCCAAGGAAGCTCTGAGTGCAACTGTGCTCGGTCCGCAGCGTCTCCAACCTCCTGTCCCTCTCCATCACAGGTAGATCACAGGCCTCCTTGTCCAAGGTGCCTCTGGATGGCCTTGAACTTCAAACCCTTCACTCAGCAGCTAATGACATTAGTCATTCCCCACACCCGGGGACCCCCACTGAACTGAAATTGCCTCCCGCTATGGCGGAGAGGAGTCCAGCCCAAAGGGGCCACCCACCCGGCAGAGCCGACCTGCCCCACATGGACTTCCCAACTGGTAGGTGTGGGAGAACTCACTTCCTTGCCCTCACACAGGGGGGAGCCCGGTGGCACAGAGGTCGGCCCTCTGGACTCACCAACCGCCCTGGTGACATCCTGACCACACGGTGAGCAGCTAACTACAAGGGCACCACCAGCTCAAAACCACCAGCTGCCCCCGGGGGAGAAAGACAGGGTTTTCTGCTCCCGCCAAGAGTTTCTGTCTTGGGACCCACAGGGCAGTTCTGCCCTGTTCTTCTTTTTTTTTTTTTTTTTTTGGGGGGGGGGCGGGGGCATCACTGCTCTCCGGCGGTGGGAGTAGGAGGCCCAGCCCCACTGCTGGAATTGAACCTCCGTCCCAGTGGGCCGCAGTCCCGCGCACAACCACTACGCCACCGGGGCTCAGCCCTCTGCCCTGTTCTTTAAAGTCATGGGAGTCAGCACGGGCCCGGTGGCGGTGAGTGTGGACATGTGCGGGGTTTAACCTCTCGGTGGGACAAGGATGTGCCTGAGACTCCCAAAAAAGTCACAGCCCGGGAAGCCCGGGGCACTTATACACCGCCCTGTATGGTCATCTGAGCTGGAATCGTCTCAGTGGGGGCGAGTCTCTTTCCAAGTGAGAGACAGGGATCACGAGGAAGTTGATTGCCCGCACGAAGGCTCTGCAGGAGAAGAGAAACCTGGAGATGCGCTTCCATAAAGAAGGAGGCCAGGAGCAACCTTGGGGCCGGAGACTCAGTGACACTGAGCACCACACCTGCACAGGGGTCTGTCCTGAGCCTAACCCCAGGGCGTCCAGTCCCGCCCTCCATCAGCGCACTGGTGGGGGACACACAGCCGAAGACTGCCCTCATTTTTTTTTTTAAGTATCATTTTATTGGGCGGGGGGCACTTAACAGCTCTTCTAACAATCCCTTCATCCTCATTTTTACAAAGCCGGGCCCCAGGCAGGAGCCCCGGTTATGCTACACAAGGCCAGCGGTTCAAACCCCCTCTCCCCCCCCCTCCCTGCTGCTTGCTGGGTGAAAGCTGAGGCTTCCTGCTCTTGAAGAGAGTGCTGGTCTCAGAAGCCCAGAGGCAGGTCTACTCTGTTCTGTAGGGTGGTTCTGCGTCACAACCAACTTGAGGGCATGGAGATTGGGTCCCGTAAAGGCCAGAGGTGCACGGAGCCAGCCTGACCCTACTTCAGGGCTGGGTCTAAGCAGAGCGGGAAAGATGGAAGCCCTTCAGATGCTTTCCAGAGACAGGGAGGGAGCCAGGCTGCCTGCTGTTCACTGGGGCTGGAGCAGGGGGTGCCCGCTAAGGAGTTCGCAGAGGGGTGCTGGAGAGGCCTGGGAGCATTCTCTGCCTGAAGACAGTGTTCCCTTGCTGTGTCCTGGGAGAGGGGGCTCATGGGGGCGGACAGAGCCCCTGAAATCACAGCCGAGACAGCTGTACACAGGTACCTCCTGACAAAGGGCCAGGGTGCGCCCACATGTTGTGGGGGAGGGGAGAGGATCGTCGGCAGTGGGGCCCAGCAATTCCTCCCGGGAAAGAGGGGAAGTGAGCGGGGAGATGAAGCAGGGGAGAGGAAATGAAAGATTAAGTGCATAACGGCCATAAAGCTCAGAAACGTCCAGGCCGGATGGATGCCGGGTTTATAGATACATTTATGTTCCCGCTTGCCCGGCCAGGCCTGCTCCTCCAGCCGGAGCAGCCACCCAGGAGGCAGAGGGGACCCAGGCTGGGAGGGACCCCCTCATGCCCTCTCAGTCCTGGCTGTGCCCGGCCCCCACCCTACCTGCCCCCAGCTCCTCCGGCTGGCTGACAGCCCAGCTGGAAGCAATTGTGGGCGCCCCAGCCTGGAGAGCTGTGTCCCGCAAAGGGCCCTGGTAAATAGCAGCCCACACCCCAGACGGCCTGCAGCACGCAACCCCCCACTCCCCGCCCCTTGCAGCCCCCTGCCCGGAAATTTAAAACAACTGCTCAACACAGTCTTAAATCCTCCAGGAAGGAGCTTGGACTGGCAGGCGGGAAGCTTGAGTCTGGCCAGGGCCCTGCCTGGAACTCCCTCTCTCCCCAGCCACTCCCCTCCTTCCTCCCTGCACTCCCTTGACATACCAGGGACCCCCACCCCAGGTTTGGCCAACCCCAGGGCTTCCTCTACGGTGTCCCTGCAGGGCACAGCAGCAGCTGCATGTCTGAACTGCCAACGGCGGTCCTGTCTCCCCTGGGTCCCTAGCACCCAGAAGAATGTGCATTTGGAGAGAGAAGTCATGAGAACACCCAGTGGCCTGAGTGCCAGCACACTCATCCTTGGGTCTCAGCCTTCTACTTTCTTTTTTTTTTTTTTTAATTAAATCATTTTATTGGGGGCTCGTACAATTCTCATCACAATCCATCCATCCATTATGTCAAGCACTTTTGTATATGTGTTTCCTCCATCATTTTTTTTTAGTTTTTTTTAGCCATCACTGCCCTCTGGTGGTGGGAGTAGGAGGCCCAGCCTTTGCTCCTGGGAGCTGGAATTGAACCTCCATCCCAGTGGGCCGCAGTCCCGCGCACAACCACTACGCCACCAGGGCTCAGCCCTCCTCCATCATTTTCAAAGCATTTGCTTTCTGTTGAGCTCCTGGTATCTGCTCCTCATTTTTCCCCTCCCCCATGAACCCTTCATAATATATGTTATTATTATCTTGTCATATCTTACACCATCCATTGTCTCCCTTCACCCACTTTTCTGTTGTCCGTCCCCCAGGGAGGAGGTTATATGCAGATCTTTGTCATCGGTTCTCTCTTTCTACTTCATCGTCCCTCCGCCCACCTGGTAGCACCATTTTCACCACTGGTGCTGAGGGGTTCTTCTGCCCTGGACTCCCTGTTTCCAGTTCCTAGCTGGGCCAGTGTACATCCTCCAGTCTCAGCCTTCTTATCTCTCAAACAGGCATGATCATTTTGACCCAGCCCCCTCCCAAAGTTGGGCAGGTGTTTGAGTCACTCACTGCCCAGCCAGCAAACCTCGGGATCCTTGCCTCCAGCCTGGGGGGAGGGGGGGTGTTCCCTCCCAGCTTTGAATCTCCTAGGCTTAGTTAGTCAGAGCTTAGGGCCCTGGGGCTCTCGGTGCCTTCGGCAGCAACTGCATGTTAGGGACCAGGCAGAGGGACTGGTGTCCAGGAAAGAGCCCCCAGGTTCAGAGGGGCGCGCTTTCAGCTCCAGCGTGACCCCTGACCTTCCCTGGGGCTTAGTTGCCTCCACTGTGAAATGGGTGACACAATTTCCAGCATTCGGGCTCAGGGAGCATCACAGGCCTGATCTGAGGGCAGTGAGGAGCCATGGAAAGACTCTGAGCCCCGAGATGAGATCAGACACAGCTTTCAGCGCACTCACTGTGCGTGTGAAGTGGGAACCGCCCTGGGGCTTCTACCACAAGGTCCCTCAGCGGTCTCTTCCCGCAGGCTCCAGCCAAAACGTGAGCTCCCTGACAACTCCTCCCCGGGTCCTGCGCAAGCACAAGGCCCATCAGCACAAGGGTCCCATCCAGGAGAAGTTCCATCATCACTGCTTTGCGACTGTCCGGGGCTAAGCCAGGAGCCCCAGCCCAGCCTTCCTTGCCTCTGGCCCTCCCACCCTTGGCCCAGCTGTCCTTCCTGTGGGGACGGATGGGCTGCTGTCACCTCTTGCAGGAATCTCAGCCAGAAGCCCACTGTCCTCCCCACTGCAGTTCCTCCCAGCCCCCACCCCAGCCCCGGGCCCTGGGCCTGGACAGACCTCAGCCAGCAGCCTCCCTGCTTGGATCAATACAGGGCACTCAGCCAAGGCGCCTGCAGGCTCCATCCTCCCGGGAGGCCCCCGGCTCAGCCCGGGTCACGTGGGGGGAGGGGCTGCTGCCTGGCTCAGGGGTTGAGGGGGTGGTTGGGGAGCCAGGCCAGAGCCCTTCACTCACATTGTCAATCATTCCCTCCCCACGACCCACCCTTACCCTCCTCCCCCCCTCCCCGCACCACCACCACCACACAATCACACACCCAGACAACAAATATTTATTGAGCGCCAACTCTGCACCAGGCTCCCTGGCCGCACTGAGTACACAGCGGGGGACAAGACAGCAGCTCCTGGGGGACTGATTTTCTACTTGGGGGAGGAGGGAGAGACAATAGATGAATAAACACACACACACATACAAAAGAGAGAGCTTCAAAAGAGGGAGACAGGTGGGGCAGGGGCTGTGGTGAGGAGGAGGCAGGGGGATCCACAGTGGGCAGGGGCTCGAGGGATGAGACGCCCACTGTGCCAGTTCTGGTCAGGCTCCTGGAAGCCGAGGCCTTCATGAAGGTTGGCATGCGGGAGGGAATTGTCTTGGGCAGCATGGGGGTGGGATGGGGCCCTATCAGCACCCAGGAGTCCGTGGGAGAGAGATGCGGTCTGTCTGCTCTCAGTCAGAGGTACAGGCTCAGAAACCCACAGGGGCTTTGTCCTTCAGGGTGGTTGGATGACAGTGAGTAAGTTGGGGTCTGTTGCAGGGGGTGAGGGTCAGTCCAGGTATGAGTTAGGCTATGTTACAATGACAACAAAGACCTCCGCAGACCCCCAGGAGTTCTGGAGCAAGGATACTTTCTCTAAGTTGCCGAGCTTGAGGCAAGGGGGGCAAGCCTTTGTACCCCGACACTGACCAATGTATGATGGTGACTGCCCACCGGGAAGTGCGAGGCTCAGTGGAGAGTCACACCCTGCCCCCCCTTCCCACCTGGGACTCCACTAAGAACCGTTGCCACCAACCCTCTGGGTAGCTAGGGAGATGAGGGCCATTCCTGTAGGAGGGTTTGGGCACCCCCACTTCCACCACACATGCTGAGAGCTGGGGGTGAGTTCCAGGCAGAGGGAACAGCTGGAACAAAACCTGAAAGGGAAGGTGCTTCCCTCTGGGAGGCTGCTAGGAGGCTGGAGTGTGCCCAGTCAGGAGGCCCGCTCACAGCACAGCAGCGGGAGACCTAGGCCCAGCCTGCTCCCACAGGGCCCTGTGAATCTCAGGTTGGCACCCTTGAAGGTCTTTGCGAGAGAGGGTGATCACGCATTCAGATGTTGCCCCAGGCTCCTGGGGGAGAAGGGTGGTGGGTGAGGGTAGAAGGCTGGAAGGCTGGAAACCCAGGTATCAGATAAGAGCAGTTTAACTCAGGTGTGGACAACGCCGGCTTAGGAAGATAGGAGCTGAGAGGAGAGAAGCCAACGATACTACCATGCAAGCGGCCCACTATCACCAGATCCTGTATCCGTGGGGGATATAAAATCAACAGAACTTGTTTCCTCCTGCTTTAAGATTCTGGAGTTTTGTGGATTGGAGCAGGGACCTGAAAGACACGGTCTTCTCTCCAATCATGGTGACTGGCTATCCTCTAGCCCCCGCTGGTGCCATTGTAGGCGGGGGCCGTGTCCCCACATGCTGGGAATCACTCTGAGCAAGCACATAGGCTCGGCCTCCTTGGACTTGCTCCCAGAATGCCCTGCTCTGCTCTGAGCTAAACGTGCCACCTTCGCCCACAGGGTGAGGACTTGACTCTGGTCCTCACCCGCTCCACACCTGGCTGTGGCACTCACACCAGGCAGGATCTCAGAGGGTGCCCTCTGAGGGGGCCTGCTCCAGGCCTATTCCCAGGCAGGCCCCTCCCGGGTCCGTGGCTGTAAATAGCAGCTAGTTCCCAAGGGTTTTGAGAGAAGTCACTTGCAGGATCCGTGAGAGACGCACTTTCTCTCCCAAGCCTGGACGCATCTGTAAAGGCAGAGCAGGCGGGGAACCATGCTCCAGGGCAGCTCTGTGATCCAGTTCTCCCTCTCTCCATCCTCATTTGCTCCTCCTCCTGGAGGGACTGGATTCCTTCCCAGGTCAGGAAGAGGAGTCAGGAGTCTTGAGAGTCCCTCTCCGATCCACGAACTTCCAGCATCTTCAGAACGAGGGTAGGGATGAACTCCATCCGGATTTGGCCTCTCCTCTCAGATGCAATGGCTAGTGAAGATGCAGCTGGGTCTGGCGCCCGTGACTCTCTCCACCAGTGGCCCCTCCTCTCACCACCCCTCGGGCATGGTCCTCCACACAACCTCTGCAGTACCCACCCCAGAACACTTGTTCGACCAGCTCTGGACTTCTGTGGTCCCGTCAGTGATAGCAAAGCTCCGACTTCCTGACCGGAGGACATCAGGGTGGGCGGAACCCCACACAGTTGGCATAGCCGCTCCCCCTCTGTAACACGAAGCAGTTTATGAGTCTGTGTCCACAAAACAATTGTGCAGCCACACGTATGATGAGGCAATACACGCATCACCTACAAGACCGGTGTCTTGTAGGGGGGATGTAAAAGAGGGTGCTTTCTAGCATTTTAATGCTGAAGTGTGCCAGAGGATGGCTAGTCTTTCACTCACAGGCAGCAGCATCCACTCGCCTGGATCACGCATCTCTTGAGTGTTATAGTGTTCTCTCTCTGTTTAATTTTCATTCAAAAATATCACCATGAAGCCCATCATGGCTCCCAAATGTAGCAAAACCAGGGATCGTGATAGCAACAGCAAGAGGCAACGAGAAGTACTGATTTGGACGTGAAACAAAAGGGTGTTAAAAACAACAGAGAGGTGGAAAATCAGAGCATGCTTGCGATTTAGGCAAGCCTGCCTGCCAAATGCATCACATGGTGTTCGCCCAACAGCCAAACACGTTCCACGAGCTGTGTCGCAGAACTTCTTAGGAACATCCAGAGACACATGACATAATCGTGATGCCCAGCTTCCTGAGTGATGTCCACGCTTCCATCACACCCGCACCATCCGTTCAGCACCCAGACATTGGGATCTGCCACCTATGGCTATGCATAAATGTGTCCTTCATTCCTCAAAACCTATTCAAGCAGCAAAATTCAAATATTTTCCACTCTTGGAGAGCAATAAAAAACCATGATGAGGGGCTGAGCCCCGGTGGCATAATGGTTGTGTGCAGGACCGTGGCCCACTGGGTTGGCGGTTCAAATCCAGCAGCAGCTCTCCAGGAGCAAGACTGGACCTCCTACTCCCACCAAAGGGCAGTGATGCCCCCCCAAAGCAAAACAACAACCATAATGAGGCTTCCAAGGTGCAAGCCCTGATGTTAGCCTGTCTGGAGGAATGGGGAGCCAAGAGGCCCAGAGGGGCAGGGCAACTGTGGTGCAATAGGCGAACTTCACAAGCCCGAGGCCCGAAGAACTAGATGGTGCCCCACGTCCACCTGAGATTGTAAGGCTTAGGGGAATCGACCCTTGGGGATCCTACAGCCAGCCGTCTAGCCAAGGACAAGGTTCAGAGGGCGAGGAAAGACGCGAGCATGGAAACAAGATGCAGGTTGGGGGTGGCGGTGGGGAACGTGGTGCGTTGAGAGGACTGCCAGCAGCCAGGTGGCTGCATTGTCCGACAGAGAACCGACTATCTGCTCTGTGAACCTTTACTCACTTCACAACCCAGAGTTCAAAGCAAACGCCAATGCAGGAAACTTGTAAGGCCGGGGATGGGGGGGAGAAGATGCCAGTTCCACAGAGTTCTGTCCCCCAGAAGTGTCACTTCTATTATTATGCCTCAGTGTATAAATGAGGCCACTGAGTCTGAGTGTGTGAGCCAAGATGCCAGTAAGAAACAGATGGTATCTGCCGAGTTTAATAGAGGAAAGGGTTATGAAACCTCCAGAGGATGGTGAGGCCCCCGGGCTTAAGCAACAGTGGGCAGCCATTACCCAGAGGTGTGCCAGGATCAGGGTCAGAAGAGCTGTCACAAAGCCACATGACAACTAGAGCTAAGCAAGGGGAGCCCCTTACAGAGCTGGGGTTGCAGAGAAGGGAGGGGGAATGGGGACTTACCATCTTATCTCCTGGCTCCTGCTGGCCCTTCCCATTGACTGAATCCATGGAGGTTGGCCTCGGGGCCATCAAGCATAGAGGAGATGGGTCGAGGCACAGCTCTTGGGCTGGGGGTAGAGTGCAAACCGGGAATAACCAGCCCAGAGCACCAGGTCATCCGGCCAAGGTCTCCAAGACCGGAAGTGGGGGGTGGGGTGCCATCAAAATCCAGACAAGATGATGGACGTGGGGTTTAAGTCTTAAAAGCACAAAGCAGGGAATTGTGGACAAGGAAGGGATGAATTCACACAGAAGGGCCCGAAAGACAGGCAGGGAAGTGATCAAATAGAGAAAGAAGAAAGGAGAGGCCAGACCAGTGTGTGCCCCAACTGGAGCTGCGTGAGGACACGGCGTGGGCGGGGGTGAGCAGCGTCATGGGTCCGGACAAGGACAGGAAGGTGTCTGGGATCTCAGAAATGCTGGTGTTGGAGCCAGAGAAGGACACTACTCACTCAGTCCCCTGTGGAATAGATCAGTTGACTGAGGAGAGGCTCTTCATGGGGACTGTGCTGGGAGTGGGGACTCCAGTTTTATAAAGGGCAGTGCCATCTCACCCGCCTGGAGCGTCCAGTTCCAATGAGGGATGGGTAGAAGCCAAACAAGGGATCAAAGACCAACGGATCCCTGCGATGAGGAGAAATCTGAATTTGCTTCTGGGAGCAATGGGGAGCTACTGGTGAAGACTGATCACTTGAACCCTTTAGGGTCAAGCTTGCTTTAAATCTTTTTCATAGACACACCTTATAAATAGTATACAGTCCAACTCTTTTTTGTTGTTGTTGTTGTTGTTTGGGCATCACTGCTTTCCGGTGGTGGGAGTAGAGGCCCAGCCCCGCTGCTGGAATTGAACCTCCGTCCCAGTGGGCCGCAGTCCCACGCACAACCGCGCATGCCACCGGGGCTCAGCCTGAACTTTTTTTTTTTTCCATATCACTGCCCTAGTGGGAGTAGAAAGCCCAACATTGCTCCTGGAGAGCTGCTGCTGGATTTGAACTGTCCACCCTGTGGGCCGCAGTCCCGCACACAACCACTGTACCACCAGGGCTCAACTTGCAGCCCATCTCTTAAGTGTACAGTGTAATAAATTATAACCAGTAGTCAGATCAAGATTCAGAATATTTCTAGTGTCTGAGGAGACCCTCTCATGTCCCCTCCCAGTCATACCCCCTTTAGAGTCACCACGATTTTACTCACTGCTAGCATGTTTTTGCGTGGCCTGACTTCAAGCTCCCTATAAATGGAATTAAGAGAGTATGTACTTGGCCGTGTCTGGCTTCCCTTTCTCAGCATTGTGTCCCAGAGAGTCATCTTTGTTGTGATTGCTTTTTCAAGGCTACACAGTATCCCACTGTATGAATGCATTTATATTATTCATGCTACTGTTGATGGGCATCTGGGTTATTTTTGATTTGTGTCTCTTATAGATCATGTTGCTATGAAGATGATTGCAAATTTCATTTACTTCTGTTTGATCTATATCCAAAGTGGAATTTCTGAGACGTAAGAATTACATACACTGAGATACTGCTAACCTTTCCACAATACTATATTCACTTCTATACCTGCACCGATATATGGGGGAGACCCTGGGTGGTGCAGAGGGCTAAGTACTCAACGAGTAATCCGGAAGCTGATGGTTCACATCTCCCCTTGGGAGCTACTTCCAAAAGGAAAAGCCGAGGGAGTGGATCTACTCTGGGACACCCGGGGTCACCAGGGGTTGGTATCCGCTGGACGACACAGGTTTGGTACTAAATGAGCATTCTAGCCATTCCACAAGGTGTATCCCTGCAGTTCTTTCCTGCAAGGGAGCCCTGGTGGCTTAGTGGTCATGTACTGGACTGGGCACCACAAGGTCCACAGTTCGAAACCAACCGCTCCTAAGGGAGAGATGAGGCTTTCTGCTCCTGTAAAGAATGACAGTCTTGGAAGCCCACGGAGGCAGGTCTGCCCTGCCTGCCCTGCCCTACCCTGGGTGGTTATGAGTCAGAGTCCATGTGATGACAGTCCGTTACTGTCCTGTGTTGTTTGCCCCTGCAAAGAGCCCTCATGGCGCCGTGGGCTGAGCATTGGGCTATGAGCTGCATGGTCAGGGGTTCAATGCCACCAGCTGCTCCGTGGAGAAGGATGAGGCTGTCTGCTCCAGTAACGGTTTACAGTCTCTGAAAGCCTGTCCAGGGAGGGCAGCCATGACTCACAATCGACTTGAGGGTGAGTTCAGGGTTTGGCTTTATTTCCTTCTGCAATAACGTAAAACTTTCCATAGAAGTGCTTGCACTTATTTCTAGACAGTTGATGCTTCTGGATGCTACTATAAATGCTCTGACTTTTAAATTTCATGTCTTAATTATCTGCCGATCTATGGAGAGAGTAGGTCTTCGTGTCCTCCTTGTGTGCCCTTTGCTGAATTCACTGATTGATCCTAAGACTTCGTGCAGAGATGTTTAACGTCCTGTGTGCCTCTCCACACAGCCAGCGTCTTGGCATCTGCTCAGCATGCAAGTTGACTAGGCATGGCGAAGATTCCACTCTGCACACCGGTCCTGACCTCAACCCACACAGTGCCCTCTGGTTCTGTTCAAATAGCTGCCTCTTGGTCCATGTACAGGTTACAAATGGGCACTATTCAGTGTTCAGGAAGTCACCTTCTTCTTAATGTTATCCACAGTGTGTTACAATCCACATTGTCAAATACCTTTGCAGAGTCAATAAGACACAGGCAAACATCTCTCCGGTCTTCTCTGCTTTCAGCCAAGATCCACCAGACAACAGCAATACTAGCCCTCGGTCCATGTCCTCTCCTGAATCAGCCCTCCTCCGTCAATGCGCTGCTGCATGACCTTCAGCAGCATTTGACTTGTATGGGATAGCGAATGACATTGTTGGATAATATTTGCAACCTTAAGGACAGAGGGCAGAGTGACCTGGGGTGGGGTGTAGAGGTGGGAGGCCCTGGAAAAGCCCACGGGGAAAGGAAGATCAAGGGGAAGCCAGCGGAGGAGACAGAGAAGGAGCATCCAGGAAAGATGAAGGGAATATAGGTGCCCTTTGCGTCAAGGGGAGTTCCTCGGTGGTGCACATGGTTAAGGGGGCTACTACCGGGCACGGTGTCCAAACAACCCCACCCCACCTCCAAGCTCTTTGGAAGACAGACCCACTGGCCTGCTTCTGAAAGCCACGGTTGGGAACACCCTGTGCAGCCCCTCAGCGGAGGGGGTGGTCAGCTGGGTCACACACGAGGTCCTGGCCAGGGCAGGGGGAGAGCATCTTGGGTCTACTTCCTCCACGACAGATTCCCTGGTTCTCCTGGCCATCCATGGCGCAGTCCGTGTCCCTCCCCACACCATCACTCAAAGGCATCCGCCCTTCAGAGGTCACCCCTGTCCAGGGCCCAGCTTTCCACAGCCGAGAGTGGTCTCTCCTCAGGCCTCAGCATCGACTGTGGATTCCAGGGAAACAAAGCGCTTGGCAGCGTCAGTCTCTCCTCGAGGGTCACGGTGATGTGCTCTCCGGGGCCTGCTGTGGCCGTGCTTGCTCTGTTAAAGCACGTTCTGATCCAAAGGCCGCATGATTGGCTCTCCATCAGGAAGCACTTCCTGTTCACTTCGCCACTGGCCAGCCGGGCTGTGCCACCTGGCCAGTGTAGGCTGTGTGTGAATCTTTTTTTCTTCAGACAGGCCGCCCTCTCAGAGGACAAGTGGCCGCAGCAGACAGAAATAGGCCGTCCTCCGTAGATTCTTCCCCATGACAATAGCTAACACATAACAATGCTTACGCCATGCCTGCACTGCTGCAAGAGTGCTCTATGTGTTAACTAATAAATCTTCAAAAATACCTGTTATTGGGCTGGGCCCCGGTGGCGTAGTGGTTGTGCACGGGACTGCGGCCCACTGGGACGGAGGTTCAATTCCAGCAGCGGGGCTGGGCCTCCTACTCCCACCACCGGAGAGCAGTGATGCGTCCCCCCCCCCAAAAAAAAAAATACCTGTTATTGGCCTGAGCCCCAGTGGCATAGTGGTTGAGTGAGGGACTGCGGCCCACTATCTTGGCGGTTCAAATCCAGCAGCAGCGCTCCAGGAGCAAGACTGGGCCTCCCACGACCACCAGAGGGCAGTGATGCCCCCCAAAAAACAAACAAACAAACAAAAATACCCGTTATCCACTGCCCAAGCGTCTATTCCCACCCCCAGGTACCCTGTAGGACACAGCAGGACGGCTCCTGTGCGTTTTTGAGGTGATAGTTCTACACCGGAACAGAGAGCCTCCTCTTTCTCCCTCGGAGCGCACGGGTGGGGTCAAACCGCTGACCTTATGGTTAACAGCACAGTGGGTGTGGCGGTCACCTAATCCGGTGTCAATGTGAAGATGAAGAGTGAAGGGGTGGAGTCTAGCTTGTCAATCTGGAGGCAGCCAAGGAGACCTCTGTGTGGGCCTGGGCTTCTCCTCTGAGAATTCTGGGAACGGGGGGCATTCCTTCTTGGAGGTGGAGACACTGTCTTTCCTGGTTCACTTCCTTGGAGACTCTGTACTGACAAGGCTCACTTCCTGCAAGACATCCCTGAGGAGAAGCCACATGGACCCACCGTGATGCCGTCCTGGGTACAGAGAAGCCACAGAGAGACCCCTGGCAGCGCGGAGATGCTTCTACCGCCATTGATTCTGCCCCTGTTGGCCTGTGATCTTCCTGCATTCAGCTTCCCTGCAGGGGTTTCCCGAGTCTGGAGAGGCCTTTACAGATCGCTGTTGGACATATGGGCTAATATCAGACTTAGGACCTTGGACCGAACTGAGTTGGGATGTTTTCTTAATGTACAGTTGCTCTTGTATATTAAACCTCTTTCTTATGCATATATGAGTGTCTATGAATTTGTTTCTCTACCCAGCCTACCACAGTGGGTGACCATCCCTACCATCAGAGAACCCTAAATATAAGAATGACAATATTCTTTCCCTTTTTTTTTTTGTGGGCATCACTGCCCCTTGGTGGGAGTAGGAGGCCCAGCCTTGCTCCTGGAGAGCTGCCGCTGGATTTGAACCGCCAACCCAGTGGGCCGCAGTCCCGCACACAACCACTGCACCACCGGGGCTCAGCATTCTTTCCCTTTTTATTTATTTATTTATTTAGGCATCACTGCCCTCTGATGGTAGGAGTAGAAGGCCCAGCCTTTGCTCCTGGGAGCTGGAATTGAACCTCCACCCCAGTGGGCCGCAGTCCCGCGCACAACCACTCCGCCACCGGGGCTCAGCCTTTCTTTCCCTTTTTAACAGATGTGAAAACCGAGGCCCAGAGCCCGGACAGAGCCCATGTACTTAACCTCGTCTCTTCCTGGTTATTAGTTGCCTTTGGGTTCATGTTGATTCATCACTTAGCACCCCATGCGACACACGAGAAGGGCCCTCCAGGACTTTCTTAGGCTGCGCTCTTCATGGGAGCAGGTTGCCTGGCCTTCCTCCTAGGTGAGTGGGAACCATTAAGGTTTCGATTAGCAGCTGAGCCCTTCTCCATGGTGTCCCAAGGGGTCTATCCATTTCTTATGCCCCTTCTCCCGCCCCTCCCCATGGACTGAGAATAAGGACCCTAATCTCCAGCTTCCTGACACTGGGGTTCACACCAGGTTCGCCAGGTGCTTCTACTCCTTAGCTTCGATCTTCTGTAGACCTCTCCCTTGCCCACATCCTCACCCCTAGCTTGGCTCTGCCCCTCCAGGACCAAGTCCTCTCTCCTCTTTTTTTTTTTGGGGGGGGGGGAGCATCACTGCCTTGGTGGGAGTAGGAACCTCTCTCATCTTACCACCCACCCAGCATCTTCTCTTCTCCTCTGCAGCAAACAGGGTCTGTCATTACCAGCAAGAGAATTCACTCCAGTCTGTAACTCAGAAATGAGCTTGGGTACAGGAATATCTTGAGGATGAGGGGAACAGATAAGAGGAACTGATACAAGACTTCAAACACAGAACTTAGAAGTGGCTCAGACCCTGTCACCACCACCACCATCACACAAAACACCAGGAACTCAACTTGGATGGCAATGGACACTTACACAAGCACTAGTGCCAGGTCTGTGCCAGGTTACTCAGGGGCTCGATCTTGCAACCTGTGCTGCCCCTAAAGACAAATTCAGGTTCTACCACCTGTTCCACCCAATTGCAACCCCTTTTAGTTCTGTTTCCTCCTGTTGCTGCTCTCCCGTACAAAGTTGTAAGTAAGTGTATCTGATTGACATAGCCTGGGTCCCATGTTTTCCTTTTAGCTGCAAAGGAGGCTGGGAATTGGAGTTCTGTCTTGGATCTTGCAATGGTGAAATTCATTAGGCGCAACCTTCCCACCCACAACTACAAAAAGACCATTCAAAAGAAGATAGACAGCCACAAATGTGGCAAACATAGGCTGCCACTCCCACCTGGAATGTCCTTTTCATTATCTGTACCTAGCTGACTACAGATCATTTTTTTTGGGGGGGGCCATCACTGCCCTCTGGTGGTCGTGGGAGCTACCCAGCGCTGCTCCTGAGAGCTGCCACTAGATTTGAACCGCCAAGCCCGTGGGCCACAGTCCCACACTCAACCACTCACACCACCAGGGCTCAGCCCTGACTACAGATATTTTTTTTGGGGGGGGGGGCATCACTGCTCTCCGGTGGTGGGAGTAGGAGGCCCAGCCCCACTGCTGGAATTGAACCTCCGTCCCAGTGGGCCGCAGTCCTGCACACAACCACTATGCCACCAGGGCTCAGCCCCAGATAATTTTTAACCCACCAAAAAAACTACAAATCATTTGTAAGGCTTCCTCAAATGTCACCTCTTCCAGGAAGCTTTCATTGACCTTCCCTTGTGTCTGGGTTAGGTCAGATGTCACCTGTGTTGGATCGGGTTGATTAGAGAAGCAAATTCATGGACACTAATATAGGTATAAGAAAGAACTTTTGGGGGCTGAACCCCGGTGGCGTAGTGGTTGAGTGTGGGACTGCAGCCCATTGGCTTGGCAGTTCAAATCCAGCAGCAGCTCTCTGGGAGCAAGGCTGGGTAGCTTCCACAACCACCAGAGGCAGTGATGCCCTCCCCCCCACAAAGAAAGAAAGAACTTTATGTCAAAGAGTAATTTTATATTTAGAAAATATCCCAGTCCGGTCCAGATCAAGTCTAATACTCATCCATAAAGCCCTCTTCAGACTCACGCAGCACATGCAATGACGCAAAATGTAGGAAGACTCCAGGCCAGGGGGTGCAACATCTTATGGATCCAGTGGTGATGGAAGCACCTCCAGGGTTCCCTCGGGTCTAAGTGTGGTGTCATGTGACTTGTCAATAGGAAAGTAAAAACAGAGAGAGAGAGAGAGAGAGAAGTACCAGCCTCCAGGGGGCCCATTTATCTCTGTTGCGCCTCCAAATGAGGTCATCAAGCTGCAACCTGATTGATAGGCTAAACTTCACCCCCCTATACTTTATCTAGTTGACATGAAATTAGGTGACTACCACACCTCCCTAGTGCCCCATAGCCCTCACCACACCGAGGGCAGCATGAACGTGCTCACATACTGTGACTGCCCCCTCCCCCCTCCCACCAGGTTGCACCTCCCTCTGAGCTCTTGCCAGAGACCTGGCCGGCATCAGTAGAAGTTTAGTGAGTATTGAGTGATTAGATATATGAAAAGCAGGGGAGAAAGAAGGAAGGAAGCAGGAAAGGAAGAGATAAAAAAAGGAAGGGGAGAAAGGGAAGGGGAAACTGAGGAAGGGAGGAAGTAGGTAAAGTCAGCTCTCTGCTTACCTGGATGCGGGTGTCAACAGGGGTTCCCCTCAGAGAACCAGGAGGAAAATTAAGGTGAAGAAGAGACGCAACCGGTCTGTGGCAACAGACGTGAGTAAGGGGCGAGAAGGAGGAGCCCTGGAGGCACAATGCTTCAGCCGTGACTGTTCACCAGGTTGGTGGTTCAAATCCACACTGGGACCCAGCAGAAGACAGACTGGTGATCTACTCCCCAAAAGATAGCAGCCCAGAAAACTCCACGGAGCAGTTCGACAGCCACCTGGGGTCACCGGGAGTCAAAAACCATCTCAAGGACACCCAACATTCACCACCAGGGAGAGATGCCATTACCCTCTCAGACTGGATATAACACCCAGGGCTGTTAACACTGCTCAAAGGGTGCAGGCTCCTCGCTGGCTCTAGCTCCGGTAGAAATAAATATTTGGAAAGGCCCCAGGCGGGGGATAGAACTCGGCTTTCCTTTAAAGTGCAAACGGGTTGTTTGTGAATACCTGAGCCAGTAAGATAAGGCGGCAAGGAAGTCAGTAAGACCTGCCTTGAATCCCTGCATGCCATCGACAAGTGTCTGGTCTTCACTGTGCCTCAGGTCCCTCAACAATCAAAGGGGGAGGTAATGCCTCAGACCTGCTGGCGTGGGTGTGAGGAACCATGAAACAAAGTATGTGTGGGGTGGGGGGGAGAGGGGAGTGGCTGTCCCAGAAGACAGGGCCTTCCCCAGCCTGGCCTCAGGACTAGACTCTCCAGGAGTTCCTCTCCCCAACCACCATTTCCACTGCAGTCCATCCCTCCATCCCTGTGAGGCCGCTCAGCGATTTTAAAGAAGGAGCTTGTTCAGCGCTGACTCAACTTACTGGAACAACCACATCGACAAAAGCATTGTCAGAAATCAACTCCGTGATGGCCAGTGGCAGTCGCTGGGCGGGAGCCGAACCAAGGTCACTCCACCGTCTGCTACCCCGTTCCCGGGTATTCACACGGACATGTGCTCACCTTGGGACCAGGAGGTGAAAAAGCTCCTGGTGGGAAAGCAGGGAGCCACTTCTGGCATATTCAGTGAGTCTCTGGAAAGTGGAGCGTTATATTTTGTACGTAGAATATTCTAGAGCGCGATGGTAGGGTGGTAGTCACCCTGCTTTGCTTGTTTCGCGGTTCTTCTGCTTCTTTGCTGACAAAGCCTGCTTTTCCTCTCAGGAGCTCATCTAGACCAAGCCAGGCTGGCTGGACTGGTGCAAGCTTTCCAGCACCTGAAGGGGATTGGCTGCAGGGTCATCACGTGATCCAGCGTCGGCCAATGAGAGCACAGTTTGGGATTCTTGGCAGCGCTATTAGAAATGCTGTGGGTGGTGGTGGTGGTGATGTCACTGTTGTTGATGATGGTGTCGTTGTTGGTAGGTGCAGTCTGTTGGCTCTGACTCAGCATCTCTGTGCACAACACAGCAAAACACTGTCCAGTTCTGTGCCTCCCTCACGATTGGTGTGTTTGAGCCCCTGGTTACAGCCACTGCGTCAAGTCATCCCACTGAAGGTCTTCCTCATTTTCACTAGTCTTCTCCGTTACCAAGCACGATGTCTCGTTCCAGGGACGGGTCCCTCCCAATAACACGTCCAAGTAGGCAGGGCAAAACCTTGCTGTCCTTTCTTCTTCTTTTTAATCATTTTATTGGGGGCTCATACAACTCTTATCACAACCAATACTTATGTCTATTGCACCCAAAGCACATTTGTACATTTGTTGCCATCATCATTCACAAAACATTTTCTACTTGAGCCCTTGGTATCATCTTCTCATATTTCCCCTCCCTCCCTGCTCTCCTCTCCCTCATGAACCCTTGATAATTTATAAATTATTATTATTGTGTCATATCGTACACTGTCTAATGTCTCCCTTCCCCCACTTCCCTGTTGTCTGTACCCCAGGGAGGGAGTTATATGTAGATCCTTGTAATCGGTTCCCCCTTTCTACTCCACCTTCCCTCCAGCGTCCTGTATTGCTACTCTCACCACTGGTCCTGAAGGGATCATCTGTCCTGAATTCCCCATGTTTCCAGTTCCTGTCTGTACCAGTGTACATCCTCTAGTCAAGTCTGATTTGTAAGGTAGAATTGGGATCACGATAGTGGTGAGGAGGAAGCATTTAATAACTAGAGGAAAGTTGCATATTTCTTTTGGGGGGGTGCATCACTGCCCTCTGGTTGTTGTGGGAGCTACCCAGCCTTGCTCCTGGAGAGCAGCTGCTGGATTTGAACCGCCAAGCCTGTGGGCTGCAGTCCCACACTCAACCACTTATGCCACCGGGGCTCAGCCCGAAAGTTGCATATTTCATCATTGCTACACTGTACCCTGACCGACTCATCTTCCTGCGACCCCTCTGTAAGGGGATGTTGTGTTATCTACTGATGGCTTGAGTCCCCAATCTGTACCCCCCCCTTATTTATAATGATATAATTTTTAGTTCCTTGATGCCTGATACCTGATCCCTTCAACATCTCGTGGTCACACAGGCTGGTCTACTTCCATGTGGGGATTTGTAAGGTGGAACTGGGATCATGATAGTGTGTGGGAGGAAGCATTTAAGTACTTGAGGACAGTTGCATATTTCATCGTTGCTACACTGTATGTTGACTGGCTCATCTCCTTCTACTGTCCTTTCTTCTAAGGAGCATTTTGGCTCTTCTTCCAAGACCAACCTGCTCATTCTTCTGGCAGTCTACAGTATGGTCAACATAAGTCACCAACAACATCCGTTGTTGAAGGTATCCGTTCTCCTTTGGTCCTCCTTGTTCATGGTCCAGCTGTCCCATGTCTATGAGGTGTCTGAAAATGTCATGACTGTGATCGGGACACCTCAGTCCACCGAGTGGCCTCTCTGCTCCCTGACACTTTGAAGAGGCCTGAGCGGGAGGTTTGCACATGGCAGCGCATGAGTTGAACCCTTGACTGCTGCTTCCGCGAGCACTGAGTGTGGGGCCCAACAAGATGAAATCCTCAGCAACATCAGTCTTTGCTTAACGAGGATGCTCTCCCTGTGAAGACTTCTGTTTCCTTTACCTCGAGCTGTCACACATGGTGCAGGCTATGTTCTTGGGTCTTCCTTAGGAAGTGCTTCAGGTCGTGTCAGCCCGGAAGACATGTCGCCTGAAGGTTGCCCTGTCCCTGGTCACCAGCTTCCTCCAATCCCGACGCCACTTTCTCCACATCCCCAGCTCCTTGGGTCACTTGTTAGTCTTGCAGATCGAATGCAGGTGGTGAAAGGACCCACTGGTGACACACACCTTTTCTGAGTCCAGACTCTACACTCAGGTGTAGCTGGAGGAGCCAGTCCGTCCAATTGTCTTACAAGACACCATCTCCTTGTTCTGTTGGAACTACAGCCTTCTGTTGGAAGGTTACAGTCTGTGTACAGCTCCTGCTTGAGCCCAGGGAAGGGTTCTGGAGTTCCTGCTCTGTGCGGGGTTATTGTGTTAGTTTGGGGAGACTAGAGAAACAAATCCATAGACACTCATATGTGTACAGGAAAGACTTTTACATAAAACAGCAATTCTTTTTTGTTTTGGGGGCATCACTGCCCTCTGGTGGTGGGAGTAGGAGGCCCAGCCTTTGCTCCTGTGGAGCCGCTGCTGGAATTGAACCTCCATCCCAGTGGGCCGCAGTCCCACGCACAACCACTATGCTACCAGGACTCAACTCCAAATGGCAATTCTATATTGAAAAAACATTCCAGCCCAATCCCGACCAAGTCTGGTAAGTTCCATATTAGCCCATATGAGGGATACCAATCTATAAATTTCTCTTCAGACCCATACAACTCAGACAATGATGCCAAATGCAAGGAGATCACAGACCAGTGGGTGGTAAGGTAGTGGATCCAGGGGCAGTGGAAGCATCTCAGCATTGGTAGGAGTCTCCATGGGGCTCCTCGGGCTCACCCAGTGTAGCTACTCTCTCCAGCTCTATGCGGCTTGTCATCAGGAATACGCAGCAGAGAGTGTATCTGGTCTCCAGCAAGCTATTTACTGCCCTTGGACTTTCACATGCGGTCATCACGTGTGGGAACAGGTCCTGCACTCAGAGAAGTGAGGGTGACAGAGTAAATTTAGGGTGACATGCCCACAGACTCCAAAGACCAGGCTCGATGGCACAGATCAAACTTTTTTTTTTTTGGCATCACTGCCCTCAGGTGGTGGGAGTAGGAAGCTCAGCCTTTGCTCCGTGGAGCTCAGATCGAACTTTATTACAGCTTTTGCAAGGCTTCTATCAGTTTCATTGACCAACCAGGTAACTTCTTACACATACTCCCTGGTTTTCAAGCACATCCTTATAAGGTTACAGGTTTGCAGGATGAAAGAGGATAGACCCACGCTGCGAGCTATGTAAATGAGGTGTTTTAGACTGAGTTATGTAAATGTGTAGCTGGATGAGCCAGTCTGTCCAATTGTCTTACAAGACCATTTCATCCACTCATATTACAGGACCAACCATCCAATCATATTATAGGACACTACCATCCAATTGCATGACATGATCTTAGCTGTACTGTGGAGAAGCTAGAAGCAATCTGACAGTATGCATTTTAGAAGTCAAAGCAAGGCTGAGCCCTGGTGGCATAAGTGGTTGAGTGCAGGACTGCGGCCGGCGGGCTTGGCGGTTCAAATCCAGCGGCGGCTCTCAGGAACAGCACTGGTAGCTCCCACGACCACCAGAGGCAGTGATCCCCCCCCCCCCCCCCAAAAAAAAAGTCAAAGCAAAAGGTTGTCACGTGAACTGGCTTGGGGTCTTATTTGCCTTGAGACTGGAGAAGTGGGATATCCAATAGCTTCAACCTGACTCAAGACTGGAACAGTCCAGAGATTTGGAAGCACGGGTTCCAGCTACCTAAGCCTCCAAATCACTTCAGGAGATGCAGCAACATCCTGCACTTTCTATGCCTCTCCCCCAAATCTGCAGGTCCTGCCAAGAATGCCCCCACAATCAAGCTGAGACCTGATTGACAGGTAGACTCCACCCCTTTGCAAGTTGGCAGGGGATTAAGTCACTTCCACAGTTATCTATAGTTTGTGATGACCCCCACAATCACATGCCTTTGCATGGTCAATAAAACACAAGTTAACATCTTTGTGGGAGTCGCCGCTTTTAGTCGAGAGCTATCTGATGTCAGTAAAGATGTCAAGGGATCCTGTCCTACATCCCTTCTGAATCTGGCTTGAATCTCCAGCAGCTCTCTGTTGATAGACTGCTGTAACTGCTGTTGAATACAAAATGTACTTGTATGTGATAGTCATGATATTGTTCAATAGTTTCTCTTTTTGAATTTTTTTTGTTCAATAATTTCTGAACTATTGAGTGAGCTTTCTTTGAAAAAGGGCATATATAGATTTCTTGCGATGGGTTGGCCATGTAATTGTCTTTCAGATATCTTGGACATAGAAGAGTGGGTGCAACCAGTGTTGCCTCTGCTTGTTGAAACCAGGAGAAACGTTGAAACATTTCCATGGGTATTCATTCCATCCACGCCTGGAGGCTTGTTTTTCGCCAATGCCTCCAGTACAGCCTGGACTTCTTTCTCCAGTACCATTAGCTCTTGTTCCTATGCGACTTCCTGAAATTATACAACATTCACCAATCCTTTTTGGCACAATGACTGTATTTCTTTCCCACCCCTCCACCCCCCGCTTCCTTTGAAGCTTCTTTGCCGATAGAGTAATTCATTCAACATTGTCATTTGAGGCTTGAGTGTTTTCTTCAGCCCGTTGGGCTTGTGTGTGCCCAGCGAGTTTTGATTTTCTAATTCCGGGTCTTGACACGTTTCACTGCAATGCTTCCCTTTGTCTTCTCAAGCTGCCTTTTGCTATTCTCCGTCCAACTCGTTTCGCTTAATTTCTTCCACTGGCTTTACCTGCTCTGGACTCAAGGATGAGTTTTACAGTCTCTTCTGTCATCTAGCCACCTTCATGTTTTCTTTCTTTTGAATGATGCTTCCTTTTTTCATGTTTGGTATTCATGATGCCAGCTCACAACTTGTATGGCCTTTGGTCATTAGTGTTGAAGGCATAAAAATCTCTTCCTGAAGTAGCTAGGGATGTTGTCACCAAATATCCCAAAGATTTGGGTCCATTTGTCTTTAGAGGGGAATGATAGGTAGCTAGCTAGAGCAGGGAAAGGGCATCCATTAGAGGTCAAATGATGGCACACGGTGCATGCTTGGAGATCCAGGTTTCCAGCCAGCAATGCTGGGCCAGGTGAACACAATTCAGACAGTGGGGTCGACCAGGGTCATAAACCTTCCTGCAGGAGGCTGAGCCCTGATGGCGTAGTGGTTGTGCGTGGGACTGCGGCCCACTGGGACGGAGGTTCAATTCCAGCAGTGGGGCTGGGCCTCCTACTCCCACCACCGGAGAGCAGTGATGCCCCCCCCCAAAAAAAAAAAAAAAAACACCTTCCTGCAGGAAGATTGAAAACGGCTGAGTAGCTTGGAGGTTTTTCCCAGCGGCTGCCCTACCACGTAGGACATCAGGATGCAGCCCAGAGCCGACCGCGTCCCTCCCTCAAGCAGTTTCCCGGCTGGCAGACTGGGGTGAAGCATTTCCTGGTTGCCGATATAAACCTAAAACATCTTTTAATTTTCATAAAACCTGTTTGAGGCTGAGCCCCAGTGGCGTAGTGGTTGTGCGCGGGACTGCGGTGCACTGGGACGGAGGTTCAAATCCAGCAGTGGGGCTGGGCCTCCTACTCCCACCACCAGAAGGCAGGGATACTCCAAAAAAAAACCAAAAACCTGTTTGAATCACACACACACATAAATCTCTTCCTGAAACAGCCTCTAAATTCAGGTGGGATGTACTCAAGACTGTATGCTGGCTCCCTGGGCTTCTTTTAGTTTTCTTCCTCTTCTACCTCATCTTACATATGAGCAATTGGTGGTCTGTTCTACAATCAGCCCCGGCCACCTGTTAATCGCAGATATTGAGGTTCTTCCATTGTTTCTTTCCATAGCTGACTTGACTCCTGACTCTTCCATCTGGCAAGGTCCATGGGTGCAGTCATTATTTAGAGTGCTTAAAAATGGCATTTGCACCGACGAGATCGCTGGTCTTGAGAATTTTCATCCTTGGATCTCCAGCGTGGCTTCTTGGAGTTGATCTCCACTGTCTGCCACTACTGATCCTTCCTCTTTACTTCCAACATTTACATTCAAATTGACAATAACTATCAATATCTCTTAATTGCACATTTAATCAATTTCAGATTGAAGAAGCTCATAGAATTCTTTCATTTTGTTATCATCACTGGTTTTTATGCCTTGTAAGTAAATTTCAGGGATAGTTGTATGAACTGATCTCCCTTGTGGGCAGATAATAGGCTAGATCCTGATTTTACACAGGGTTGAACATAAACCTGGAACCGTTAGTGGCCATTTTTGGAGCTCTTTGGGGAAACTCTACCTGAGAATGAAGCCAAGACCTAAGAAGGCAGAATAAAGACTTAGAAACACATCTGATGAGAGAGAGTATTTGAGGAGGAACAGCGATCCTGCTAGGATCTCTTTATTAAGTGCTCAAAAATGTCTCAGAAGCTGTGTTAGTCCAGATTGAGTACAGAAACAAATTCAGAGACATTCATATGTGTGTAAGAGAAAGCTTTTTTTTTTTGGCATCACTGCCTGCTGGTGGTGGGAGTAGGAGGCCCCAGCCTTTGCTTCTGGGAGCCGGAATTGAACCTCCATCCCAGTGGGCCGCAGTCCCGCGCACAACCACTACGCCACCGGGGCTCAGCCAAGAGAAAGCTTTATATCAAAGAGCAATTTTTTATTGAGAAAACATCCTGGCCCAGTCCAGAGCAAGTTCATAAGTCCGTTATTAGCCCAGATGTCCAATGCCAGGCTATAAATTCCTCTTCAAATTCACACAGCTCATGTAGCGGTGCCAAATGCAGGAAATCACAAACTGATGGGTGAAAAGCCTTGTGAATGCAGTGGTGGTGGAAGCATCTCAGCGCTGGTATGGGTCTCCACCTACATGGCTCCTCTACGCCTACAGGGGGCATCATTGACCTGTGACCTGATTGACAGGCGAGGCCCTCTACATATTTATCCAGTTGACATGAAATGATGTAGCTACCACAGAAGTTGACTTCCTTCACTTTGCTTAGGCCCTCTCCAGTCAGATGTTGCTTCTTCCAGAAAGTGGCCACAAGCTAGAGCACTCCTCTGTGTGGCCCAAGCAGGTCATGAGCATGGTCTGATCCCACCTTGTGGCTCCATGACAGGAAGATCTGTGAACTGTGTCTGTGAAGACCCCAGCCAACACTGGGGCACTTCTACTCCCACACCTGGGGTGACCGTGAGTCAAAACAGATTCAACTGTGGGTTTTGCCCTGACCCCACCAGACTGCAGGCTCTCAGACCACAAAGACCTGTTGCTCATCAAGCAATTTCCATTTCACAGTGTCTTATAGATATCTTCCCTTCATCTCCTGGTTCACCTTTTTAAATTGCTACACAGTATCCTACATTACTTAACAAACTTTGATAGATGGATGGTCATTTCCATTCATCATTCCCAGTTTGCAGGATCAAACACAATTCTGCCACAAAACGTCTTCTAGGTGGGTCACAAGGATGCGCTTTCTCCCACAATTCCTCAGTCTCTTCCTTTCCAGCCTGGTCTCAGGATGACAGCTCCTGCAGAGAAGGATGGTGAGAAGAAGGTTCTTCCTGCTGGCAATGAAGCTGTGGTTGGAGAGCAAACCATCAATGACTACAAGGGTACCCATGGTGTGGGCTCCAAGGATCGTGCCCACCGGATACTGCAAGCGATTTGGAAATTTGTCTTGAAGGAGATGAGAACACCCATGTATGAATCGACACCAGGCTCAACCAAGCTGTCTGGATCAAAGAGATGAGGACTACCCGCTACGGTACCCGTGTGTCCAGGAAACGCAACAAGCACGAAGATTCCCCAAACCAGCACTCTGCAGTGTTTGTGTACACATCTGTCACCACTCAAAAAACCTGACAGACAGAGATTGTGGATGAAAACTAGTGGCTGATGATCCAATAAAGTTATAAAACTACAATAACAAAACCCTGGTGGGGATGTGCCCTCACTTGGAGAAGGCATGAAATACTTCCCAGACGTGGATGCTTCCATTATGTTACTGTCTTCTGACAGATCCTTCAACATACAATGCCGTGGCTTAAGAGGACGGAGGCTGCAAGTTCTTTACCACTCCTTCCATCGAAGGTGTGGTCTGTGGAGCCTCCTCTGAAGTCTGGGGGCACTTGTGCTGCTGTAACCCACAGGGTCAAAGAGAAGTGTCAATATGCGATTTCCATGAGCCGATACCAAGGGCTCCAGCAGAAAGAAAATGTTATGAAAATGATGATGGCAACCTATGTACAAATGCGCTTGACACCATGGATGGACGGATGGATTGTGATAAGAACTGGAAGAGCCCCCCCAAAATGATTTTTTAAAAAAGATTTAAAAGTCCAGGAAACCCAAAGGGGCAATTCTTCTCTGTCCCATGGGGTCACTGAGGTGGGCTGAACTTGTTACAGGAAATCTTTCTCTGGTTCTATCCCTTCCACTAACAGGGAGTTACTTGAGGGTAGGACTGTATTTCATCTCCAAATCTAAGCAGGGGTGAGGGGATGAGACAGGCTATGTATTCAACAAACACCCGATCCTTGACAGCTCCATGAGTCAACGGAGGTTTCTATTGTTCAAATACTTACAAGGTGTGGCAGTCATGTGCTTATGTTAATTTCATGATTGAGATGTGGGGGTGGAGTCTAGCCTGTTAATCTGGAGATAGCCAATGAGTAGCCACTGAGGCCTCTGTGTGGGCATGGCTTTCTCCTGAGATTTCCCAGAAATCTCGTGATATTTCCCTCATGGAGATGAGAAGCTATCTCACTAGTTGTTTCGAGTTAGTCTCAGAGATGATGAATCACGGACAAGACAAGATGGCAGCAGGCGAGAAGCTGAAGGAGCCGGTGGAGAGGCCACACAGCTTTTCCCTGATGGAGCCAGACCTCTGAAGCTGGAGTGGCCATGTGGAGACCTCTGCCAGCGATGAGTTGCTTCTACCACCACTGGATGTTGTTGTTGGACCCTGAGCCCTGGAAGCGAGGAGCCATGTGGAGACCCCTGCCAGCGCTGGGATTCTGCACCCACTGACCTGTGACTTCATGAGTTGGAAGGAGACTTTATAGATTGATTTCAAGCATATGGGCTAATATCGAACTTATGACTTTGAACTGGACTGGGCTGGGATGTTTTCTCAATGTCCTGTTCCTCTTGTATATAAACCTTTTCCTTACATCCATATGTGTGTCTATGAAATTTGTTCCTCTAGTCTACCTGGACTAACACACAAGGAGGAAACTTAGTAATGACTATTGGAGTATTGGTCTGGCCTTGAGAATGTATGGAAAGGTTGTTCTACAGGGAGGGAGGGGGAAAAGAGGAGCTGGTTCAAGTAGAAAGAAATTGTCTTGGAAATGTTGATGGCAACATATATGCAAGCGTGTTTAATGCCATTGAATGATGGGTCATTATAAGATTTGTAAGCGTCCCCCACTAAAAGAATTAAAAAAGAAGAGAGATGTGATTTCTAAGACTAAGTCATAAAAATCCATGCAGTGTCCCCCTTACACTCCTAGCAGGGATCTTGGAATTCTCCTTTTGGAAGGCTGGCCAGTAGGCAGCAAAGTGCCCAGCCCCATGGAGAAGCCCCAGCTGCCCCAGTGATAAGAGAAGCCTCTAGAAGATTCTAGAACCAAACTGTTGAAGTCGACCTGCCCAGCAGAAACAGAGTCCACGCATCCCTATTACACTTTCTGGCCCGTCGACTCCCTGAACATAACAAATGGCCGTGTGGCTGTTGGTTGGTTTGTCTTTGACATTGTTAAGTGTACAGGGGCTTGTTCTGCCATAGCAGCACCTAGAACAAGGAGGAATCTCTCTTACAAAGAGTGTACATGGACTGAGCCCTGGTGGCATAGTGGTTGAGTATGGGACTGCGGCTCACGGGCTTGGTGGTTCAAATCCAGCAGCAGCTCTTCAGGAGCAAGGCTGGGTAGCTCCCATGATCACCCGAGGGCAGTGATGCCCCCCCAAATGAAAGAAAAAGAAAAAACAACAGAGTGTGCACATGACCCTTTATTCGATATCGAATTAGAATATTATCACTTAACACAAGAAAATCTTTGCCTCCCTTGAGAAATTGACTCCATGATGTAATAAAAGTTGCACATGCCTCTGGTGTCAGAAATACTCCAGGCTGGATTGTTATGTTGAGCATTCTCCTTGAGGTAAGCTGTCTGTGTTCGTCTGGGCAGACTAGAGAAACAAATTCAGAGACACCCAGAAGAATATAAGAAAGAGGCTTCTATACAAGAGCAATAAGATATTGAGAAAGCGTCTCAGCCCAGTCTGAATCAAGTACATAAGTCCAATATTATCCATATGTCCAATACCAATCTACACAGTCCTCTTCAGACTCATGAAATACACGCAATGATGCCAAATGCAGGCTAATCGCTGGCAAGTGAGTTGAAAGTCTTGTGGATTCAGTGGCGGTGGTAAGCATCTCAGCGCTGGCAGGGGTCTCTACATGGCTTCTCCAACTCCAGAGATCTGATTGCATCAGGGTAGGTCCATGTGGCTTCTCAAACTCCCGGGGCATAGCGCCATTTGTCTCGTCAATAGAGAGTCTCTCAGCAAGTGAGCAGAGAGAGAGAGAGAGAGAGAGAGAGAGAGAATGTCTTCTGCTTCCAAGGAGGAAATACAGAAGGCTATGCCCACACAGAGGCCTCCTTGGCGATGACCAGAATGATAGACTAGACTCTATGCCTTCACTTTTAATCCTCTCAAGTCCCAAACTGACACCAGATTATGCAACTACCACACTCCCCATCCACCCTCTCCCCTCCCCATCCTACCCTGCCATGCCCCTACGTTATCATCAACCCAGTTACTGTCTTTGCAGATCTACCTATCCCAGATTTCATAGTCAGGAAAATGGTACAGAACACAAACAGGATGTAAAGAAACAAAGAAAACACCCAACGATTATCAAGCAAAACACAAAAAACCTCAATAGAAAAGAAAGCAGATAATGTTAAACCTGAAATAACTTTAAAATGGGTCCAAAGGGAGATCAAATGATAAGGCATTCCATTTTAACCTCCTCACTACATCGGTCATCATTAACTTTACAATGCCCTCTATCTGTTAGAAAGGCTATCTGCATCCCGGCACTAGGTTCAGAGAATTCACTGGAGGCTTAATGCTGCAAATGGATTTTGGGCTTCCATCATCATTCATCGCCTTCTGCAAATTAGCTCTGATATAATCTCCTCCTTAAGATTTGATTGCATTATTTATATACATTTGGAGTACGTAGGCTGCTGTGCTTCTTCCATGTGGACTTAGTTGATACTGATTGATTCCGTTTCCTATAAAACTGTGAAGAGTAGAATTACGGGGCTAAACTGCAGCACTTGCTGTAGCATTTGTGATGTTTACATATTCTGTGGTCAACTTGAGACTATTCAGAGTGAAGGGGGGGAGTCTATCCTGTGAATCAGCGTGATGACCTCATTTGGAGGTGCTAAGTGGATAAACAGCTCAAAGGAAGGCCAGATACTTTTCCTCTCTGACAGACATTCCTGCTGACAAGACACATGCAGCAACGTTATAGCCCTGGAGCTGGAGGAGCCGCGTGGAGATCTCTGCTGGCTTTGAGATGTTTCCACTGTCCCTGGACCCACCAGACTTTCTACCCACTGGTATGTGATCTTCCTGTATTTGGCATCACTGCATGTGTTGCCTGAGTCTAAAGAGGAATTTATAGATTGGTATCAAACATATGGACTGATATCGGACTTATGGACTTGATCTGTGACTGGGCTGGGATGTTTTCTCAATATACAATTGCTCTTTTTTTTTTTTTTTTTATTGTTAGGCATCACTGCCCTCTGGTAGGAGTGGGAGGCCCAGCCTTGCTGTTGCTGGATTTGAACCACCAAGCCAGTCGGTCGCAGTACCACACTCAACCACTACACTACCGGGGCTCAGCCTTAAAATTGCTCTTTTATATAAAGCTCTTTCTTATACATGTCTGAGTGTCTCTGAATTTGTTTCTCTTGTCAACCCATTGATATCATTGATATCAAGTATGTAAATGATATTTGGTTTCATCCTCCTCTTCCATTCATTCTGGATTCTCCTCCCCTATAGCGACCATCAGGTGGGTCTCAAGGCTTATCTATGTCTGGTGAATTCTCAAACCCTCAACTCCAAAGGAGCCCAGTCCATGGTTACCAGGCCCATCTCAGGCCACGTCCATGCTAACATTCAAGCCCAGCACAGTAGCATGAAAGAGGCCCCGGACATTCCCCTCTCTGTAACCACACAACTCTACCTCCTCCCAGTGACCATCATGCTGTGCTGATGATTCCTTCCCTTGCCCGATGGTCTAGCACAAAGAACTGGAAGAAACCAGGCAGCAGCCATAACTTAACGTTCGTTGGAACCCTCACACTGCCCATCTTGAGACCTCTGAACCTAATGTTTCAGGAACATGAAGGTGTAACAGACAGGATATAACTTGAGGTGAAGTAATTCCTGGCAACAGAAGGCTATAGCCAGTGAGGGGTGCCCAGAAGCTGAAGTGTGGGATCTTGGGGGAGCACCCCAGGATCTGCTGCAACATCTGAGATCCATTTTCCTTCCCGTTAAGAGGAAATAGTAATGTCTTTTGGTGTGGGTATTAGAAAGGAAATGAAATTAGATGTGTTAAAGAGCCAAGGAATCTTGGATAAAGTGTATCCAAGGAAGGTTAGTCTCTATCTCTTTTGTGTCAAAAGCTTGCTACATGATGCTTCCTTTTTCACCTTGGCCAGTAGGGAGCTTACAGCTTCACCAGGTGCTCAGTCACAGCAAACCCTGCTCTGAGTTTCATGGTCTTCTCCTTTCCTCCCGCTTAGTGTCTTTCTTCTCTTTAAAGAACTTTGTAGTCGGGCTGAGCCCTGGTGTAAGTAGTTGAGTGCAGCCCGCGGGCTTGGCGGTTCAAATCCAGCAGCGGCGGCTCTCAGGAGCAGCACTGGGTAGCGCCCACAACCACCAGAGGCAGTGATGCCCCCCTAAAACAAACAAAACAAAAACCTTTGCACTCAATTGCTTTGTTGCAGACTCTTTGGACTGGAATCCTGTTTAGCTGGGGATAAATAAATGCCCAACGGAGACACCTGCCACTTAAAAGACAGTTCTTTTTTTTTTTTTTTTAAAGACAGTTCTTATCCCAATGAAGTGACCATGCCTTACCTAGAATTCCACCCGGGACCTTGCTCCAATCTAGCCAGGTGGCTCGTTGCTGGGTCTTTGCTTTGCTTTGGTATCTGCTAGGCGACCATCACCCTCACCTCGGTGTGGGAACCCTTCCACTTCCGGGGTGACTCATAGCTCTGACAAGTTGGAAAAATACAAAGCAGGTACCAAAAACTGGGAGTGGGGGATTAGTGCTATCAGGCACAGCCATCAACCAAAGGTGCTGTGGGTAATCTCTGTCCCCACCCTCTTTCCAGAAGGACCTTCTCAACTCCTGCCCCCACCCCAGACGGCCCTGCCAGTGGAACTGGGCCATTTAGGGGACAGAGAGGGGCATATGAGGCCCAGATGTTGTGGCCCAGCCTGGTCATCCTGCTGTGGGATTGAGTCAGACCTCGAGGCATTCAAGGGCCCAGCAGTGCTCCCTGGTCCTTCCCCTTGAGATTCCTTCCCTGTCTCTTCTCTTCTCACCTCCAGGGGGAGGCTTGGAATGCCAGCAGTGTGCCACGCCTACTATCCTTGTTCTCAAGTCTGTCTGGGAGATGAACCACACTCATGAATAATATTCCTAACATTGCTGCCCTGAAAATCACATTAGCAAAGCTCGGCGTTGGTTCCCAGTGACTTCCGCCAATTGTAGTTCCCTACAAATTCAAGAGCCTGGGATGTCCTGAAATGGGCCTGGGTATTTAGCTTTCCAGGGCAGGGGTCACATTGCTGCCTAATGAGAGCATATGAGAATGTCCCGGGAAGATTTCTGGGTTTGGGCTTGGCTTCTGAGCTCCCAAAGCTCTGGAGAGAGGGAGAAATTCACTCTTAGCCCTGCCACTCTTAGCCCTGCTAATTCAGTGTGTTAGACTCCGTTATCTAGAGAAGCGAAATCAATACACATAACAGATAGATAGATATAGATAGAGCTGGTAGAAAGACTAAGAGTAAGTAAACTTCTCCATTTCTCCCAGAGCTTTGGAAGCTCAGAAGGCAAGCCCCAGCCCTTAAGTCTTCCCTGAACATTCTCATGTGAGAGACAGAGAAAGGAATTTATGGCAAGAAGATGGCTTCCACAATTGCAGAACTGGGTCAGTCGAGTCTGGTTCAAGTCCACGGGTTGGAGGTTAAGCCGGAGGCTTCAGACCATCACAGCTCGGTGGGTGCAGTGGGAGACAGATCCGAGGTCAGCGCGCGGGCTGCTGACGTCACCCAGGGTCAGTAAGCAACGTGGTAGCCTTTGACTCGCTTCTAAAGAACCAGAGACCGATGAGCCGGATACAGGATTCAGACCAGCAAGAACCAAGCCATTTCCCCCCAGTCCACTTACACAGGGATGGGCCACACCCCTGAGGAAACTCCATCAGGGCTGTGGTCTGAGTAAGGGGGCTATACGCCACCATGCCCTGCCCGCCTGCTCGGCTGCTCAGGGAAGAGCCCATCCTGGGGCTGATGATATGATGTTAGGTCACATCGTGGGGGTTAGCGGGCCAAACGACTGAGAATCCTGGTCCAAGCAAGTTGACACCAAGCCTAGCTCTCCAAGAGGGAGAA